>CM040962.1:25063611-25111278 GCA_022985045.1 Macadamia tetraphylla | reverse complement strand
AGTAATATCCTTTGGAACAAGTCCTGTTGCCCACTTTTATGTGATGATGTATATATTTATAAATGATAGAATCAGGTCATTTATTATTGGTAAAATGTTAACCATTTGATTCTTGAGATTGACAAGGTCCGTCGATCTAAGAATCATTGCCCTAGCCCATATGTAACAAACCAATAAATGACCACTATGAAATCCTGATAAAAGACCAAAATAACCTTAATGAAAAATAAATTTTGGAGTAAGTTGTTTGTTTGGCCTAATACCACATTGAAACTGGATATAATTGTCCCATTGACACACTAAGTGATGAGAAATCGATTTGGGGACTCACTTGGAATTAAATATAGAAATGAAAAACGATAATGAAACTTAAATAAATGAGGAGTGACATAAAATTAGTTTAGTAATAGAGGGTTTCTTTGAGTAATCTTATAGGAGTTATCCTTAATGCTCAACCCACATTAGGGGTGTCAATTTATGGCCTGATCGGTTCAATCGATATGAAAATCGGAGCAAACCAAATCCTTATCAGTATGGCCTTTAAGGCTAAGTGTTTTAGACATAGGGCTTGGGTTGGGCATTGGGCTGAGCCAAACCCAACCCAACCCAACCTAACCTGTCTCTATGATATAATGCACATATTATTTTACTATATATAAAAAAAAACTATATATATAATATAATATATATAATATTAATTACATTAACATACAACATGTATACTTTTTAAAATGTCTCCATTCACATTCTACACCTTTATAATCACACCACTTACATGTATCTTTACATTTTAAAAAATTTAAGAATGAGTGGATTGATGGTCTCTCTCTCTCTCTCTCTGACACACACACATCCAAATGACAATACAAAGGGGCTGCCATGGTCAATTAGGGCCAAACCGGCCCAATCAGGATCAATAAAGATCGGGTTGGGTTGGGTTGAGCTTGACAGGGTTGGGCCCAACCCTGGATGAATTAATAGACCCACTGACACCCTTAATAAACCGGATATAGACCAAACCAATCTAAGTATATATATTTGAAAACTGAAACTAACACATTAACAATACAGTAATGGAGCCAATAAAAATGCAGTCAAAAGGAACATTTTCTAAGGTTGCTCTAACCTAGTTCCAACATTGTGATTCACATGGATATGGTATTTTCTATTTTTCAAAGATAGTTCAAACAAAGTTCATGTGTTGTTATGATTATTATTTTTTTAATGTTCTGGAATAATAAAGGAGGCATTGTAGTAGGTGGGATTTGATCGGGCATTTTTTATTACTTATATTCGATAAGTTAAGCATGCGACAAGTGGCAAGAAAAACATTATTCTTCAATAAAATTTATAAGAGCCAATGATGTATAATTTTTTCAGGATAATAGAAATGGCATTGTAATTTTCACTTTAGTCAGACCTTAACATTAGTTCCCTTTGATGATACATCGACCATATGAGAATTGTCCAATAAACCTGATTATTCAATTTTTTCTCCTACAAATGTCAGCGTCATTTCTTGCGCGCCTTGTCTTTGGATGTTTCCTGTGCCAGCAGGAAAAAAGGTTATTTTCCCCTATTATTTACGTATTGAATACAAAAATCAAACACTCTTTGGACCCAATTCGAATACCAAGCTCTAGATTGATTTACACACGCAGGGTAAATTGCAATCAAGGTTTTAAGACTCAGGAATGGTGTCAACCATTACCGATATGAATAGGATCTGTATAGATAGGGATCAAATGAATATCTTGGCATTTTTTGGACCCAAATTCCAACCGATTACCACCTATTTGGCCTCAGTTTTTTTTTTTTTTTTTTTTTTTTTAATGATATGTTGGACCATTTACTGATGCAGGCCTGACCAACATATGAAGAAGTCCAGCCTTAGGCCTAGCATTTAAGTTTGACACATAATGCAAAGAAAGCCCTTGATTAATATTTCTTAGTCTTTGTCATGTAATGTAAAGGTTTAATCTCAACCATAGAAATTCAAACATAATCGACGATTGAGATATCGTAGGAGCACTTAAGGTTTAAACTCTTCACATCCTTAGTGGTTTTCCACCTCAACTCCTTTGACTCCTCAACTTATGAGCTCAATTTTGACATTTGAGCTAGCATTGAAAAATACAATTGAATCAAAGAAATTTTCAAAGTTGCTCCAAGCTCTTTGTGAATCTTGAAGAGTCCTTCTTATGAAACCAAGTTATGTTTTACCCATCCTTGAAGAGATTGTGCTTTCAATCTACCTAGAAGAGCCGAGCCTTCAACATTGAAGAGTTGAATCACACCCTCTCAGAGATCCAACCTAGAAGAGTTGAATTTTTGAAGCAATTAGCATTTCCAGGTTCGAACTATGTAAGTCTTGTAATTTGACCATCCTTTTAAGCCATTTTCACCCAGAATTTCAACAATTCCTATCTCACGAAAGTTGTCATCCCACCTCTTGTCTTAATTACCAATTTGAATCACCCGAAACCAATATCGGAGCAAAGAGCTATCCCCAAGTTATTGGCCGAAGGTCATTCTGTCTGAAATTAGTTTTATCTACAAAGTCAAGTACTCTCCCGATCCTTGTATTCGAGCAATCCCGTGAGGGAGATTGTATCATTTGGTATGAGAGCTTTGGAGGAAAGAACCATGCCTTCAAGTCAAACAAGGGGTAGAGATGAAAATTTTCAACATCAACATATTGCTAAATTAACTTTTGAGCTCGAGATGTTGCAATTTCAACATCAAGTGGTTGGTTTGAGATTGAATGATTGAAGAAAACTCCACGTCGTTCGAACATTCGATTAAGAAGACATATAAAGATTGATTTTTATCTTTCAAAGAATCAAGGATCTGTTCATATTAGGAGTATCAATGACAAATCAGAATTTCATTCGGAAGCGCAAAATGACATTTGACCATTTTGTGACGTACCACCAGATTTGGAGGATTGTTTTCCTTACACTCCCATGACATGTGTTGATTTATGTGCACCACTGGTGTTCGATGAATATCCAATAGAAGAACCTCATGAATGTGGTGACTTCAACTTGTGTGAATCAACTTTTGATTTTGAAAATGAAGTAAGTCATGATGTTATCGGTGACATTCCTCAAGACACACTTGAGAGGAACTCTATTCTCCACCTCCCACCTTCATCACTTGAAGTCATGAGGCATATTCCCATGAATGACACACTTTCTGCTCTTGCCTAGGAATGACACAACCTTCAGGTTGTTTGACATAGATTTCTTCCTCTAAATCTCCATTTAAAACTGTTGTCTTTACATCCATTTGATGTATGACAAGTTTATAGATTGATGCAATTGCAATCAATAACTTTATTGTTGCAATTCTGGCTACAGGAGAGAAAGTATCAAAGAAATCTATATCTTTATTTTGTTTGAATCCTTTGACTACTAATCTGGCATTAAATTTATCAAGTGATCCACCAGGCCTCAATTTCTTTTAAAAAATCCACTTGGTATCTAGAATCTTAGTTCTTGGTGGAAGATCAACTAATTCCCATGTGTGGTTAGCAATTATAGAGTCTAATTCACTCTTGCTTCTTTCCAAAAAAGAGAATCAGGAGATGTGATGGCCTGTTAGTATGTGACTGGATCATTATAAAAAAGATAGGTAAATATACCATCACCTAAATTAGTTTCTCTTCTTTATCTTTTGCTTCTTCTTAGTTGATCTTCATCACTAGATTCAACAACACTTGATCTTGTGAGATCATCACTTACTTTTCAAGTGAAAGATTATTATGGATAAATGTGTGTCATTACTTAGTAAATCTTTCCTCATTGGAAATATATGCTCAAAGAAATCAACATCTCTAAATTCAATGATAGTATTTATTTAAAAAAATGCCATCTATAGATTTAATTACCATGAATCTATATGCTGCACTATGATGAGCATATCCAATAAAGACACAGTCACAAGTTTTAGATCCCAATTTTCTTTTCTTGGGTTCAGGCAACCCAACTTTAGCCAAACAACCCCAAACCTTTAGATACCTAAGGTTAGGTTTTCTACCATGCTACAATTCAAATGGTATAGAGTCAGATTTCTTATGAGATATCCTATTTAGAATGTGACATGATGACAATATGGCTTCCCACCACAAGTTCAAAGGTAATCCTCAACTGATAAGCATGGAGTTCATCATCTCTTTTAGAGTTCTATTTTTCCTTTCTGTAACTTCATTAGATTAAGGTTGATAGGGGGCTGTGGTCTCATAAATAATTCCATTTTCTTCTCAAATTTGTGATAAAAATTGAGTACCATATTCTGTACCTCTATCCATTCTAAGTCTTTTACTCTTCCTTCCTAACTGATTTTCAACCTCAGCTTTGTAGGACAAAAAATCTATTCTACTTCATCCATGGTTCCCTAAAGGTATAACTTTGTATACCTAGAACAATCATCTATAAAGGTAATGAAGTTTCTTTTGTCACCTCTTGACTCATGTGATTTGAAATCACCTAAGTGACTGTGAATTAATGAATTAATTCCAATAACTTAGATACTTTTTCAATAGAAATATGAGGCTTTTTAGTGAATTTAGCCTCAACACAAATGGGACATTTGACTAATGGGGTTTCAAAGTTGCCATGTATCGAACCTAGTTTGCATGATTTCTTTATATATGATGCACTGGAATGCCCTAATCTATCATGCCAAACATCATCAGAATCAACCAAATACACTGATTTCTTATGAGGTATCCTATTTATAATGTGACATGATGACAATATGATGCAGACCCGACCAACATATGAAGAAGTCCAGCCTTAGGCCTAACATTTAAGTTTTACTCATAATGCGAAGAAAACCCTTGATTAATATTTCTTAGTCCTTATCATGTGATGTAAAGGTTTAATCTCAGTCATAGAAACTCAAATATAATCGACGGTCGAGATATCGTAGGAGTTCTTAAGGTTTAAACTCTTCACATCCTTAGTGGATTTTCACCTCAATTCTTTTGGCTCCTCAACTTGTGTACTCAATTTTGACATTTGAGCTAGCATTGAAATATACTAACTTGTAGCTTACATCAAGCCATTGGAAACCTCAACTCTTGCATCAAGGCATGAGAGACTTCAACAAATGGAAGACTTCAACTATTTTTTCTATTTTTAGATTTTCTATTGAGTTTTTATTTCCAATGTATTTTGTGATTGGTCCATGTCACAACTTGAAAGTCTAAAAAAATGTTGTAGTTCTATATAAAGATGATACATTTTGAGTTGTAGAGACACAATACAATTGAATCATAGAAATTTTCAAAGTTGCTCTAAACTCCTTCTGAACCTTGAAGAGTTCCTCTTATGAAACTGTCGATTATATTTGAGTTTCTATGGCTGAGATTATTATGCTAGGCATAAGGATGGACTTCTTTATATGTTGGCTGCGCTTGCATCATTTACCCTTTAAACAATGGATTCCCACTTTTATGAATTTTTTTTTTTTTTTTAAATTTATGTGCAAACGTGATGTTTAGGATTGCCACAAAAGAAAAGGAAAAAAAAGAAGAAAGTAATCGTAGTGTTTAGGGGCTGTACGCAAGTAAGATAAGGTTTGAAATACCATTTGCTTCTTTTTTGTTCTTTTTTTGGGGGTTGCCGTATTTTCTTTTGTACAGAAAAAAAAGTAGTGTATAGGGGATGTACGCAAGTGACCGTTAAGGTGTAGAAGGGATGTAAAATATAGGGAGAGGGAGTATTTCATTCACCTGTAATTGCTCTCAACAACCTAATTCTATCAAGTCATGGCCACCACCTACGTTCAAGTGGGAGAAAGAGGGCTCGTGCTTCCCTCCACTACCATTTTTTTTTCTTCATAAATGACTATCAGTGAAAGATACGAAGGACACGAAAAGGTGAGGTAAATTTCTCTTGTATTCCTTCTTCTTCTTCTTTACTTTCTTCCTCTGCTTACTTTGAATTTCTTTACTTTTGAATTGTAGATTTAACTAAGTCAAATCCATTGTTGAAGGTAGAGAACGATGGCCAAACTCTGAGATATTAATCGGATGAGAGAACAGATGGCCAAACTAGGAAAGGCTGCAATGGTGACGAAAAAATACAAAAGGTTTCGTGAAGGGATACCCTATGCTTCAAGTGCTGCTACACGTCTCCCCCAAGCATTTCGTCTTTTGGGGAGAATTGGTGACTCTCCACAAAATCCTATCATCAAGGATATTGAAACGATTGTCCTTGGCAAAGAAGAACCAATGACGGAAGATACTAAATTGAAGGGACTGCGAACAGTGAAAATATAAAAATAATAGGCTATGATGAAATATTTGTAATAGACCAGTAGTAGATGTTAGTCTTAATTTACTCAATTTTTTAGAGAGCTTGGTATAGTTGCTTGCCTATTGAATTATTGCTTGCTATATATTAATAGCCTCTTCCAGTTCCAAGTTGCAGAGTGCTTTTTTTCATTTTTTTCCTGTAGGACTTTATCTTCTTTTGTCAATTTTTAATGCTATTCTTTCATCTTGCATTGCCGTTGTGGTTGTTTCTATTCTATTTTGTTGTTGAAGCTTAATCTTTTTCATTTTTCTTCCTTTTGTTAATGTTTCTAGAGAAAACACAGTATTGAGTCTTAGTGTTCTCTTTTTGTGTCTTTTTCTTGATGCCGGATCATAATGAATATGATTCGATGTATGCAGACACAATTGAAAAGCCCTATTCCTTTCTGGGCCAGGTTCTCATATGCATGCATCATGTTCATTATGATCCAAAGATCAACAAAAAGAGAACACTATATTCTAAAACGCATTCTGTTTTTCTAGAGCATTACAAAAGGAAAAAAAAGACTAAGCTTCAATTGCAAAGAAGCGAAACAACCACAATGGCAACAAGATAAAAATAACATTAAATAAACAAAAGAAGTTAAAGTCCTATAGGAAAAATAAAGAAACACACTTGCAACTTGGAACTCGAAGAGGCAATTAATATATGGAGCAACTAATACATTCAATAGGCAAGCAACTATAACAAGCTCTCTAATAAACTGAGTAAATTAAGACTAACATCTACTACTAGTCTATTACAAATAGTTCATCGTAGCCTATTTTTTTCTATTTTCACTGTTCGCAGTCCCTTCAATTTGGTATCTTCCATCATTGGTTCATCTTCGTCCAAGACAATCATTTCAATATCCTTGACGATAGGATTTTGTGGAGAGTCACCAATTCTCCCAAAAGACAAATGCTTGGGGAGACGTAAAGATTTGAAGCATAGGTATCTCTTCACTAAACCTTTTGTATTTCTTTGCCACCATTGTCGCTTCCTAGTTTGGCCATCCGCTCTTCATATGTTTAATATCTTGGGGTTTGGCCATCGTTACCTTCAACAACAGATTTGACTTGGTTAAATCTACAATTCAAAAGTAAATAAATTCAAAGTAAAGCAGATGGAGAAATAAAGAGGAAAAAGAAGGAATACCAGAGAAATTTACCTCATAATTATTTATAATCATTTATGAAGAAAAAAAAAAATGGTTGTGGAGGGAAGCATGAGCCCTCTATCTCCCTTCCCCCACCCAGCCTGAACGTAGGTAGTAGCCATGACTTGATAGAACTAGCTAGTTGCGAGTAGTTACAGGTGAGTGAAACACTCCCTCTCCCTATATTTTACATCCATTCTACACCCTAACTGTCACTTACGCATGCCCTTGTACACAACATTCTTTTTTTTTTTTTTTTTTTTTTTTAAATTCCTATACAAAGAATATAGGCACCCCCCCCCCCCCCAAAGAAAAAAGAGAAGCAAATAGTATTTCAAACCTTATCTTGTGTACAAGCCCCTATACACTACAATTTTTTTTTTCTTTTCTTTTGTGGTAAACCTAAACATCATGTTTGCCAATAAATTAAAAGAAAAAAAAGTTCATAAATGTGGGAATTCGTTGTTTAAAGGGTAAATGATGCAGGCCCAACCAACATATGAAGAAGTCCATCCTTAGGCCTAGCATTTAAGTTTGAACCATAATGTGAAGAAATCCCTTGATTAATATTTCTTACTCTTTATCATGCAATGTAAAGGTTTAATCTCAGCCGTAGAAACTCAAATATAATCGACAGTTGAGATATTGTAGGAGCTCTTAAGGTTTAAACTCTTCACATCATTAATGGATTTCCACCTCAACTCGTTTGACTACTCAACTTATGAGCTCAATTTTGACATTTGAGCTAGCATCGAAAAATACAAACTTGAAGCTTACATCAAGCCTTTGGAAACCTCAACTCTTGCATCAAGGCATGAGAGACTTCAACAAATGGAAGGCCTCAACTACTTTTTCTATTTTTAGATTTTCTATTGAGTTTTTATTTTTCAATCTATTTTGTGATTGGTCCATGTCACAACTTGAAGGTTTAAAAGATGGTTGTAGTTTCCAAGGTTAAAGGTTGTAGTCCTATATAAAGAGGACACATTTTGAGTTGTAGAGACAATACAATTGAATCAAAGAAATTTTCAAAGTTGCTCCAAGCTCCTTGTGAACTTTGAAGAGTTCGTCTTATGAAATTGTCGAATATATTTGAGTTTCTATGGCAGAGATTATTATGCTAGGCCTAAGGTTGGACTTCTTCATATGTTGGCCGGGCCTACTTCATTTTCCCTTTAAACAATGGATTCCCACTTTTATGAACTTTTTTTTTTTTTTTAAATTTATGTGCATACGTGATGTTTAGGCTTACCACAAAAGAAAAGGAAAAAAAAAAAATCATAGTGTGTAGGGGCTGTACACAAGTAAGGTAAGGTTTGAAATACTATTTGCTTTGTATAGAAAAAAAACATGGTGTGTAGGGGCTGTACGCAAGTGACAGTTAAGGTGTAGTATGGATGTAAAATATAGGGAGAGGGTGTGTTTCACTCACCTGTAACTGCTTTCAACTACCTAATTCTATCAAGTCATAGCCACTATCTATGTTTAGGCGACAGAAAGAGGGAGAAAGAGGGCTCGTGCTTCCCTCCACTACCATGTTTTTTCTTTATAAATGACTATCATTGAAAGATACGAAGGACACGAAAAGGTGAGGTAAATTTCTCTTATATTCCTTCTTCTTCCTCTTTACTTTCTCCCTCTACTTTACTTTGAATTTCTTTACTTTTGAATTGTAGATTTAACTAAGTCAAATCCATTGTTGAAGGTAGAGAACAATGGCTAAACTCCGAGATATTAGTCGGATGAGAGAACGAAAGGTCAAACTGGGAAAGGCTGCAATGGTGGCGAAGAAATACAAAATTTTCGTGAAGGGATACCCTATGCTTCAAGTGCTGCTACACGTCTCCCCCAAGCATTTCGTCTTTTAGGGAGAATTGGTGACTCTCCACAAAATCCTATCGTCAAAGATATTGAAACGATTGTCCTAGACGAAGAAGAACCAACAATGGAAGATACCAAATTGAAGGGACTGCGAACATTGTAAATAGAAAAAGAATAAGCTGTGATGAACTATTTATAATAGACCAGTAGTAGATGTTAGTCTTAATTTACTCAGTTTATTAGAGAGTTTGTTATAGTTGCTTGCCTATTGAATGTATTGCTTGCTATATATTAATTGCCTTTTCCAGTTCCAAGTTGTAGATTGTTTTTTTTTTTTTTCATTTTACCTTGTAGGACTTTATCTTCTTTTGTCAATTTTTAATCCTATTGATCTTTTATCTTGCATTGCCATTGTGGTTGATTCTTTTCTTTTCTGCTGTTGAAGCTTAGTCTTTTTCATTTTTCTTTCTTTTGTTAATGTTTCTGGACAAAACACAGTATTGAGTCTTAGAATATAGTGTTCTCTTTTTCTGTCTTTTTCTTGATGCCTGGATCATAATGAATATGACTCGTGCGAATGCGAGACACAACTAGAAAGCCTTATTCCTTTCAATTATGTCTCATACGCATGGATCGTGTTATTTATTTATTTTTTTTGGATACCCAGGGTGTCCGGATCTTTGATCCAACTAGTCCCTGGGGTCACTGTGATACCGCTTACACAAGATCGGGTCAGTCGGAGATAGAAACTCTAGTGCGGTGGCCCCAAGAAGTTAGGTGCAGTGGTGAAGGTTTGATCACGGGACCTCGCTTCCTAAGGCGGAGTACCGTGTCCCCTCCAAGCCAACTGCACTAACCCCTTGGGGGCATCATGTTCATTATGATCCAGCAACAAGAAAAAGAGAACACTATATTCTAAGATACAATACTGTGTTTTCTCCAGACATTTACAAAAGGAAGAAAATGAAAAAGACTAAGCTTCAACTGCAAAAAAGTACAGAAACAACCACAATGGTAACAAGATAAAAAATAACATTAAATCAACAAAAGAAGTTAAAGTCCTACAGGAAAAAATAAAGAAAATCACTTTGCAACTTGGGAGGCTATTAATATATAGAGCAACTAATACATTCAATAGCCAAGCAACTATAACAAGCTATCTAATAAACTGAGTAAATTAAGACTAACATCTACTATTGGTCGATTAACAAATAGGTCATCATAGCCTATTCTTTTTCTATTTTCACTGTTCACAGTCCCTTCAATTTGTTATCTTCCATCATTGGTTCTTCTTCGTCTAGGACAATCGTTTCAATATCCTTGATGATAGGATTTTGTGGAGAGTCACCAATTCTCCCCAAAAGAAGAAATGCTTGGGGAGATGTGTAGTAACACTTAAAGCATAGGTATCCTTCACAAAACCTTTTGTATTTCTTTGCCACTATTACAACATTTCATAGTTTGGCCATCCGTTCTTTCATCCGATTAATATTCAAGTTGGCCATCGTTTTACCTTCAACAACAGATTAACTTTGTTAAATCTACAATTCAAAAGTCGAAATTCAAAGTAAAGTAGGAGAACGAAAGAGAAAAGGAAGGAATACAGGAGAAATTTACCTCACCTATTCGTGTCTTTCACTGATAATGATTTATGAAAAAAAAAAATGGCTATGGAGGGAAGCACGAGCCCTCTTTCTCCCTTTTTCTCCTACCTAAACGTAGGTAGTGGCCATGACTTGATAGAATTAGGTAGTTGAGAGTGGTTACAGGTGAGTGTAGACACTTAATTTTGTCACCCTTCCCTGGCTATGATGAAATATGAATCTTGGATGCAACTTCCGGCTAACAGAGATGCTGATGGAAACACTCCCGGGCCTAAAACCTTAAAAACCCTCGGGCAGGAGGAAGGGGGTCCGATTTTGGCTTTTTATATACGAAAGAATCCGGTCAATATGACCATATAGATGGATAGTGCTCAAAAATATGATTCCGACGATATATGGTACGCCAAAATTGGACTGTCAGATTGCCTGCAATCTTCCCTGGAAAATCATATTTTTTCCATGTGCATGTCGCACACACCGACTAGCCAACCAGCCAGGCAAGCCAGCCAGCCAGCCAGCCCAGCCTGACCTGCATGCCCTATCGCCCGTCGCACAGCATGTGTGCCCCCGCCGCACGATGTGCTCCCCTATCGCACAGTATACGCGCCCCAGCCGGACAACATGCTTGCCCCTACTGCATGGCCATGCACACCTTGCCTGCACCGTGCACATGTTGCCAGCACACCCATGTTAGCCTGACCCACACGCTGTGCACATTTCCTGAACACCCATGCATGTGCATGCCCGTTGCCCATGCCCGCACTACCTCGGCCATTACCCGTGCGTCATCCATCTCGCACCCTTGACATCACCTACACTACCTGCCTAAACTTTCTCTCATCCCGCTTCTGAAAATTGCCTTTTTACGATAACTTTCTCTCTCCTCCCATTTTTTTAAAAACTACATTTTTTTGCTAAACTTTCTTTCTCCTCCTGCTTTTTCAAAAATTGCCTTTTGTCTAAACTCACTCTCCTCCTGCTTTTCCTAAAACCACCTTTTTTTGACTAAACTTTCTCTCTCCTCTCGCTTTTCTGAAAACTGCCTTTTTCGGCTAAATTTTCTCTCCTCTCATTTTTTTGAACACCCCCTTTTACCCACTGGACAAAAGTCCTCCCCACCCATTTTTGCCTTCAACTCCCCCCTTTATCCATTGGACAAAAATCCTATCCCCTTAATTTAGGTAAGAGCTCCCCTTTCGTCCACTGGATAAAGGGATTCTCCCTCTCCTTTTTTGCCGGAAAAAAATATAAATACCCCCTCCCTTAGAAAAAATAGATCAAGACACCAGAATCCCCCTTCGTTCTTTCATAGTGAAATTTTCCTCCCCTCCCCCTCTTGATTTTCTTTTAATCTTCGGAGCAATCTTCATCAAGATCCGAAAACTCATTCGGATCTTTGAAGAGTTCTTCGGGATCTTGAAGATTTTCAATCCAAATTCTTAGTTAGATCCAGTTTTTAGTCAAAAAAAGTATGTTCTTGAGCCACCTCCCTTGAGTGTTCTTAAGCGTTCTTGAGATAGAAACCCCCCTTTTTTGAGGTTCTTCGGGTCTACGAAGAGATCTTTGTTATGATTTGAAACTCTGTTCGGATCTTCAAAGTGTTCTTCGGGACTTTGGAGTTGTTCAATCCATTTTAAGTCAGCCCATTTCTTTTCAGGAATAGCCATTCCTAGCTGAACCCCTGTCCGAGTGTCCTTGGAATCTTTCCAAAAATAGCTATTCCCAGCGGAAGCTCCGCCGAAGTGCCACCTCAGCCTAGCCGTCCCTTAGCCTATCCTCAGTAGAAGCTCTGTCGGAGTGCCACCTCATCTTAAATTCAGAAATATCCTTCCCTAGCCGAAGCTTTGCCGAGTGCCACCTCATCCCAAGCCCAAAAATAGCCTTCCCTAGTGGAAGCTCTGTCCGAATCCAAATCCGTGATCGTTTCTAGCTGGAACCCTGTCTGAATACCATCACAATCAGCATCTCTCAAGAAAGGAAGTTGGAGGTCAAGACCATCTTCCTCGAAAGACAGTCCGAATCGGTACTAGTCAGGGCCCACCCCTATTGACCCGAAACAAGGGTTAAGTTCAAGTATAATTTCTCAACCACCTTGTCATAATGTAGACTTTATACATGCCTTGTTTTAGTGTACATAGTAGTTTGAATTCAACTAATGTATATATGTGTGATAACTTAGCCATACATATGGAATAGTAATAATTAAGGAAAATGTTCGTTCTCAAGCATCTAGCAAGAAGATCGATTGAACTAGCCAGATTGGGTGCTTAACACCTTCCCAACTCTGTAACCTGACACTTACCCTAAGTCACTGGACTAGACCAAATTTTGGGCCATTTTCTCAGGAATTTGGCCCACCCCCGGGTTCTAGACCCATAACCCTAGGTGGCGATTCCAAACCCCATTTATATGATCCTGATCCCCGAATTGGATCATCATCAAATCCCCGTCTCAAATGATGAATTTTACACTCTTACGAAATAGGCCCCCACGTATCACCAAGTGGCGATACGGTGGTGCGGGGCCGGCAAGCAAAGCACACCATGACACGAACCCCTCCCCTCAAATTGAAAGTGAAGAAAGAGAGGAGAGAGGACGGGGGGATGCATAGTCCACTTCTCCGGCTGTGACCCTCACAATGGCTACTCCACTGGGGATAAATGTCAAGCTTACGATACTAGATGATACCTTTAAATACAAGAATATTTTCCACTATATTTGTTTGAAAACATGCTTGGCTATCCCTATTGTAGGTACCATGGACCTCCGCCCCTGCGGGATCGCCGATACGGCGCGTAGCGCATGTGAACACGCTCGGGTTTGACCCTAATGAGATGAGATAGTATCCCCTAGTCATCAAATGCCAAGGGGGGATACACATTATGGGTAAAAGGGAGTCGCCACCTAGAAAGGGTCTAGGACCCATAAATGTCTCCCCCAATCAAGGGAGAGAGACTAATGACTCTGATGGATAAGGCTGGCTTGCACCAAGATTCTGGACAAGTGTCAAGTGACAGACTGGGAAGGTGTTAGGCACCCAGTCTACCCGGCCCTAAGGCCGATCTCTTTTTGTTTGACCAAAGTTTGTTTGTACCCTACTAACTAGTCCTAAATCTAGGTCACTGAAAACCCTAAACTAGGTATCTAAGCATGACATGTGAAAACCCTAAACCAAGTGTCTAAATTATGCTAGCTAGGTTATGATGCAAATAATGAAATGATTGCGCTGATTAAAATTAAAAACCCTAAATGATTTAATTAATGTATTATGAGTCTTAGATTAAACTAATTAAATAAGCCTAAACCTAGGATTAGTTTAACAACTTATGAAACCCTAAATTAAACTAATTCAATTAATTGAGCCTGACCTAGATGGATGATTAATGAATTTATGAAATCCTAAATTGAATTAATTAAAATGATTAATCCTAATCCCTAGTAATTTGTGAAATAAATTATTGCAATCCTACTTAATCTAATTGGTAAAGGGATTTTTAAATTAAGTGGGGCCTAATAAAATTAGAAAAGTTAAATGGGATAATTACATTAAATGAATGCATTTTTACTAATCTACCTAATCTTGTATAGGAGGATTAAACTAAACCTAAGGTTTAATTAAATTAATTATGAAACCTAATTAGACTAATTATGTCTACTTTAAGCTAATCCTAAGATGAGTTAAACATTTTTCAAAACCCTAGTTAATCGAATGAGAAGAGAATCTTTTAACTAATTAATCTAGTTAATTATCCTACATTAAATAACTAATTAGTTGATTGATTAAAATAAACAAACCACTAGAGGGAAAAAGATTGGTAATTACACAAGTTTAATAAATTGAATTGAATGAAGAAATCAAATGCAATGATTTAAAAAGCTAAATTAACAAACCACAATTAAATAAACAACAGTTGAAATGACTAATTACATTAACTAAGTTACTTTAATTAATCTAAATTAGTACTACACTAATGCAAGTGAATGTTGGAGTATAAAAGATAGATAGTAGGAAAACCCAAATCCCCAACATGCACCTAGTGCTACGAGCCGGTTTGAGGGGCCAGCCACGCCCGTCCTAAACTAAACACGCCCTAAACTACGTCCCATACATTATTTAGAGGGAAATAAAATGAAATCATTTGATTTTAAATCTTAAAATTAGGGGAATCCCAAACCTAAGTTCTAGGACTAGATACATTACAGACCTGAAATCAAACCAATATGGATAAAAGAAAAATAAAATATAAAAAAAGGAGGGAAAGATTCCACATAGAAATGAAATAATAGGTTGGGGGCATTACAAATATGGACTATCTAATAGCAAATTAAAGAAATAACAAAAAAAAAATAAGAAGGAGAAGAAGAAAAAGTGAGTTGCAGGTTCGGTTACAACAGACTTTGGAGGAAGGAAGATGAGAAGAGAAGAAGAAGAAGAAAAGAAGAAAGGGGGGTTGGTTTCTTTGCGGAGAAAAAAGAAGAGAAGAAGAAGAAGAAGAAGAAGAAAGGAGGATTAGGTGCGGATGCGGTTGGTTCTTGCCGGTTAGGGGTTGCAGAGAGGAAGGAAAAGAAAAGAAAAGAAGAAGAGAGGAGGATTAGAGTGCGGCTGCTGGGTGCAGTTCGATTCTGCCGGTTAGGGGTTGCAGCAGCAGGGAAGGAAAAGAGAAGAAGAGAAGACAGCAGGGAAGGAAAAGAGAAGAAGAGAAGAAGAAGAAGAAGAAGAAAGAGGAGGAGTTAGTGCGGCTCGGTTGTTGCCGGTTAGGGGTTGCAGCAGCAGGGAAGGAAAAGAGAAGAAGAGAAGAAGAAGAAGGAGGAGGAGTTAGTGCGGCTCGGTTGCTGCCGGTTAGGGATTGCAGCAGCAGGGAAGCCGGTTAGGGGTTGCAGCAGCAGGGAAGGAAAAGAGAAGAAGAAGAAGAAGAAGAAGGAGGAGGAGGAGTTAGTGTGGCTTGGTTGCTACCGGTTAGGGGTTGTAGCAGCAGGGAAGGAAAAGAGAAGAAGAGAAGAAGAAGAAGAAGGAGGAGGAGTTAGTGCGGCTGCAGTTCTGCTATAGGGAAAAGAGGAAATAAAGGAAGAAAAGATGGGGAAGAAATTAGGGCTTGAGATCCTAATCTAAGGGTCTAGATCAAAAGAACAAAAAGTAACTTAAAAAAACTAAACCAGATCAAAGGGTAAACATAAAAAACAATTAAACTTAATTAATCTAAAAAATCAATTACCTAAATCCCTTTAATTGGACCGAAATAAAACAATTCATATCTAACGAACCGTATTGAACCCAAATGAGACTAATTAAACATAATTAATCTAAACAAATAAATTAAGAATTAATTTATTACATTATATAAGCTAGTTCTAAACTGCAATTAGGAGAAGAAAAATACCTTAAGCCGGCTTTAATCAAGGAACAAGGGGAGATAACCCTTGTGCTTTGAGCCCCCCAAATCGAACCGAACCGGATAAGACCTCCCGGCTCAATGAAGGATTAATGTATTAAACTTTTAAATTTAGAGAATGTTTGATTTTAGAGGGAAGAAGTTAGCCAAAAACCTTAATGGGGCCATCCTCTCTCCCAAATTCTCAATTTTTTTCCTCCCCTTTGGAAGAGGGGAAGGGCCATTTTTATAGCCATGGGACTTGGGGCAATTTTCTCAAATTTCCGGTGTGGGACTAAAACTAGAGAGGATTGTCCAAAAGGCCTTGCATTTGGACAAAGTGGAGCACGGCCTTTTGGAGGCCGAGGTGCAGCACGGCCTGATGGAGGCCGAGGTGGAGCACGACTTGATGTAGGCCAAGGTGGAGCACGACCTGATGGCGATCGAGGTGGAGCACGGCCTATTGGAGGCCGAGGTGCAGCACGACCTGTTGGAGGCCGAGGTGGAGCACGGATTGATGGAGGCCGAGGTGGAGCACGGCCTGACAGAGGCCGAGGTGGAGCACGACCTGATGTAGGCTGAGGTGGAGCACGGCCTGATGCAAGCCGAGGTGGAGCACGGCCTGTTGGAGGCCGAGGTGCAGCATGGCCTGATGGAGGCCGAGGTGCAGCACGGCCTGTTGGAGGCCGAGGTGGAGCACGGCCTATTGGAGGCCGAGGTGCAGCACGGCTGTTGGAGGCCGAGGTGGAGCACGGCTGTTGGAGGCC
This sequence comes from Macadamia tetraphylla, assembly GCA_022985045.1. NCBI lineage: Eukaryota > Viridiplantae > Streptophyta > Magnoliopsida > Proteales > Proteaceae > Macadamia > Macadamia tetraphylla. The sequence continues at coordinate 25,094,253 of CM040962.1, read as the reverse complement.
GAGGTGCGCATGGCTGATGGAGGCCGAGTGCGGACGGCTGATGGAGGCCGAGGTGGAGCATGGCACGATAGAGGCAGTGCAGACGGCCTGATGTAGGCAGTGGAGCACAACATCAAATTCTAATTTTTTGAAAAAATTTTCTCTTGAAATTTTATAGGAAAATATGGTCATTTTCTACTCTAAGTTTGAAAATTCTCCAAGTCTAAAATATCCAACATGTAATCCTTCATATTGTCATCATTGCCGGGGGGGTGACAAAATTCGGTGTCTACACCTATGTTTGTAATTGTATTCACTAACTGTATCATGCATCGTGCTTGAAGTGAAATCATTTGGCGAGGGACTCCCTGTCATGCATGCACCCTCGGGGAGGTTAGTGCATGTCATGGAGATTACTCTGAGAGCAAATGATACCCGCTTCCTATACAAGAATGAATGGTATCGTCAAACGACGAGGATGTTGTATTTGTGCCAGCACCCTTGGGGAGGTCCATGCACTTTGTAACATTCTGAGATTGAATGTGTCATCAAATGGTGAGGATGTCTGTATTTGTGCTAGCACCCTCGGGGAGGTCTGAGCACTTTATGGCATTCTAAGATCGAATGATGGTTACCCTACATTACACTTTTGCACACAATCACTCACGGTTCTACCACCCCGTGGCTAATTGCTTAACCTCGGTGTAGTTATGAGTAATGGGCAAAGAAGTCACCCCCTTGATCTCGTACCTACGGGTATATCAAAAGGATCACATATTTTGTATATATAGATCTTGTCAAGGAAGCCTTGTCGGTCTTATTGCATCCACCGTATGCTCGCATCATGTAGAAAATAGATGAAGAAGCTAGGAGCGCCACAAGCTAATTATAGAACTTATTTGTTGTCTTGAAAAGGATTGTTCCTACACTATATTCCCGTCATAAAGAATTGCTTTCCTAAAGTGGATTTCGGATAGAAGGTGTTCCTCCTCCTTCAGGAAAAAGTCCAGATATGTGATTCAGGGGTAATCCCGTTAGAGTCACGTCAAGTCCCAAGAAGTCCTGAAAAAATCAGGAGGAAGGACACCTAGTGGGAAAAGAGCAAGGAAATCATGACTTTATTACATAGAATGCCTTATGGGAATATTCTCAACAAGCCATTTATATGAACTTTCCGCTTATGACATTTGGTGGACCAAGGGCATCAAACTCTATCCACCCCTACCATTTAGCAGACTGGCCTTGGATGAATTAATATTTGTTAATTTAGTGAATGTATGAACAAGGGGTTGGAAATTCAAGAATCCTAAAATAAACCACTTTTGGTTCAGGCACAATTCCACATCTCAAGTATGCTCTGCGGTCCCTATGGATGTGTCAGGGTAATTGATTGACTCGCCTAAGTCCAGAATCACCTCTGTCATTTCTTCGAGATTGTTTACTACAGGTGATTACAACCCTGTAAGCATGGATCCACCCAACATGGAAATACCCGAATAGGCCTGGGTCCGTCTCGTGGAGACCTTGCAGACAGAAATGGCTGAAGTCAAGAGAGGGATAGCTCAAATATTGCATACACTTCAGAACCCTCCCAGAGCTAATCCTAGGAATGAGCCAGCATTGGCTACGGGAGATGTGGAACAGAATGGGGCTACATATCATTGTGGGAATTCTTTCTGAGTTAACTCAGGAAAACTAGAGCATGTCCGACCAATTGTCCAGAGAGGATCTTCACATACCCGTCTGAATGGTCAATGAGGGGCCTATTCCAGGGTCCCTCTTCCTAGGGTAGTGATTGAAGATGAAGAAGAGGAATTTGTAGCACACGTTCGCTTTGAGCCTCCAGAGACAGAGAAAGAAAGGAAACTCAGAGAGCAGTTAGAGAAGTTAGAGAACATGATTCGAGCAGGAAAAGGCTCAGAAGGCCAAACAGTGGATTCTGAGGAAATGAGTTTCTTCTCTGGGGTAAAAATTCTAGAAAAATTCAAGTGGCAGACTGATAGGTTTGATGGGTCAGGAGACCCCAAAGCTCATCTCAAAGTCTTCCTTAGCATCGCCAAGTCGTGGCAACTTGCAGATAACTAGATGGGGCAAGCCTTCATGTTAACCCTATCATAACTAGCACTGAGGTGGCTCACACAGTTGGAGTCATCACAAACTCAGAACTGAGCAACGGTAGTGAAAACCTTCACCAAGCAGTACTCCTACAATACTGAGGTGGATGTGAAACGTGGCGAGCTTGAGACATTGAGGCAGCAGCCTAAAGAAGGATTCACCGCCTTCTTGATGAGATTCAGAGACAAGGCCGCCAAGATTGCAGATAGGCCTTCAGAAGAAGATCAGGTAGAGATGTTGATAGAAAACCTGTCAAACCCCTATTATGATGTTCTTTACTATCAGCATTTGTAAATTTTTTATGCCTTAATAGCCACCAGAACGTGTGTGGAGAACAGAATTTTGAGAGAGACCTAGTATCAAGGATCCTCCCAAGATGTAAGCAAGAACACCTGAGTCGGATGGGGAAAGGGTCCGAAAACTAATGTGGTGAGTGCAGTTAAGCAGTCAGTCTCACCAACCACTTCTTCACAGCCCTTCATAATATAGGTAGATGCACACACCCAAAGGGCCCCTCGCCCAAGAAGGCAGTTTTCTGATTTAGGAATGCCCGTAACGGTCGCATATGAGAAGTTAAAGAAGCAAGGATTACTAGGGACAGTGGCTCCAAGAGTGATCAACAACCCTCCTCCAGCTTGGTATAGGGATCATAAGTATTGTGCCTGCCACACTCAGAAGGGGCACAATACTGAAAGATGTTTGGGTTTACAACATGCAATTCAGGACTTGGTAGACAATGGAACCATTGAGGTCAAGGTCAAACAGCCTCCCAATGTCAATACCAATCCACTCCCTGATCATGTGAACAATCTGGATGAAAAAACTACAGAGAGTGACCCCACTCAACTCATTGTACCTAGAGCTCAGAAGAATCATATGAATGCCCGTGCTTACAGAAGAATCATGAGTCAAAGGGCTAGAGTCATAAGGATCCCCAAAATAAGAGGATCATCAAAAGAAGAATCAGAAGATCATACACCCCCATTCATCCTACCTCATCCATAGAAGGGTCCACCGCATCACATTACCAATCCCCACCATATTATCAACCTCCACCATATTATCAGCCTCTGCCATATCATCAACCTTTCCCCCACCATCAAAGTGGAGGAACCTCTTCATCCTATCACCCCCAGTTTTTATATCCTACCTCTCACGTTACGTCATCTTCATACCATCCCACTTCATATCACTCATCACCCTCATACCAATCCCATTCTTAGGGTTCGGTGCATAACCCAAAAGAAGGATGGACAGACCAGTACGATTGGAAGGATATGCTTGCACTACCAGATTCCCCCAAAATGAATTCATCAATAGGGTCAGTAAATGCATTAGGGGAAGACCAGGAGAGTGATCCCACTTCTCTAATTCAGCCTGCTGTAGCTTCAGAAGATAATCTAGAAGTAATTGAAGAGATTACAGCTGACCTTCTCAGAGTAGTAACCACATTGGCTATATGGGACCAGATCAAGGAATACACTTCTTTAATCCACATAGGAAGTGACACAGAGGACGATGACGATGACGATGACTATGACGATGATGACGAAAATGAAGATGTGAATGATGGAGATGACTCTGATTCTTGAAAGGATGATGGGTATCTAGACTGGGATGACTACTAAGGGCCTTGGTACAATGATTATGATGATGAGTTAGAATATTACTCACAAAAACATCCAACATGTTTCTCAGTCTATGCTATTGGTGGTGATGATCTGATAGCTGATCCAACAGTGGCATTTGCCCTTCCCTCTGCATGGGAGGAGATGACTCCACGTCAGATTAAAAAAGTGATGAAGGATCTAGAATGCCGATGCAAGTTTATTTGGATGAACCAGATTCCCTAGTCGAGCTGAAACAAAAGCTGTGTGAAGTATACTCCACTACCTTAAAGATGCAAGAAATGATAGAAGAAATTGACAAAATGCTGGGTGAAGTAACTGTCAATGATCTTTACTATCGGGAGTAATTGGATGATCTGGAGGAAATAAGACCAGATGACACAATCGCGGAGGCAGTAAATGCTGCATTCCAACAGCTTTCCAATGCAGTTAAGAAGCTACGAGCCAGGGCTATGGATATTTGTGGAGGTCCTCGACTTCCCACCCCTAAGCAGGGAAGGAGAATCAGAATAAGAAATGATTCTATGGTGGGGATAATCACCCTAACCAATGGTGATGATGAAGATAGTTATGCCACGGAGATTATTGTGAAAAAACCAATCAACGTGATGAAACTAGAAGTGGGAAAGACTACAAGGGTAAGGCTCTAGCAGTAGAACAGCCAAGGGCTAATGAGGTCGGAACTAGTAGCATGAAGAAAGAGCCAGAGAACCCAGTCTTGGCTCAACTCAAGAAGTCCCAGGCAAATATCTCCATTTGAGGATTGTTGATGGCGTCCCCTTTGTGCCGTGAAGCAGTCTTGAAGTCTCTTGCTAATGTGCAAGTGTCGATCAAGATTAATCTGACACACCTCACACATATAGGAGCAACATATGCAGTGTAGTCTCTGATGTTCTCGGATTCCTAGCTTCTTAAGGAAACCCAACACAATCGGGCTCTCCACATTACCGTTGAATGCCTTGATAAAGTGGCTCCCCAAGTTCTTGTTGACAACGGGTCCATTTTGAATGTGCTACCATTGATATTAGCAAAGAGTAATGGCATCAACTTGGAAGAAATAAGGCCAACCACCTAAACCATAAGGGCATACGATAATACCAAGAGGAAGATCCTTGGCATCATTACCCTTGCTGTAAAGATTGGCCCGATGAAGTTTGATGTTGATTTCCAAGTCATTGATATACTGACAGCTTTTAACATGCTCTTGGGGAGGCCTTGGTTGCATCCTGCGAAAGTTATGTCTTGTAGTCTCCATTAAAAAATGAAGTTCATTCATGAGGGGAAGGTGGTCTTAGTGGCCAGAGATCCTGAGTGGTTAACACTTTGGCCAACATTAAAAATGGGGAAGAACAAGATCAGGAGGTCCTCCATGTTGGCATATTGATTGCATCATTTTAACAGCTCGGGCATTGTTTTTGGCAAGTCAAGGGCCAGAGACTAGATCAGATCAGGGTGCATTACCCCATTGCACAATGTGCTATACGCCACTCCTTTCGGTAGGTTGTTTACCTCCAGTGTCGCCTTGGTGAATCAGGCAAGGAACTCTCTTATAGTCTCTCTCGCTCCCTGCCTCATGTTCATCACGTTTTGTGTAGTTTGCTTCTACTTCATACTTGCTTGGAAAGGTGTGAGGAATGCTCTTGTCAGCTCTTTATAGCTGCGGATGGATCGAGGCCGCAAGTTCGATATCCATACCAATGCTACTCCTTTTAATGAGGCTACGAAGGCTTGGCAAAGAACGGTGTCTGACCTACCATGAATCATCATGGCTGAGCTGTAAAACAACAGATGATCATAGGGATCTGAGGTGCCGTTATATCCATTGAAGATGGGTATCATGAAATTTGAGGGCAGCTCGGTGTCTATCAGTTCGTCGGATAGTGCATTATGGGTCGGAGTTACAGTTATATTGGTCGGGTGCCTTTGCCTCTGCATTCCTTCTACTCGCTCAATAAGGCACTGGATACAGCACTCCAGGTCATCCCTTCTCACTTTGGCTTGGTGATCCGGGGATCGTCGTGCCCTTTCACTTCTTCTGGGACTTCTTCCTCGGCCTTGGTGACCACCAGGCCGATCCTGACCTTACTATAGTGTGCCTCTGGTCTCTGGTTGGCCTGGTGGGCGAGTCCTGACCACCATGGGATTGATCTCGCTGAGCTGTCCTCTAAGAATTTTCTCGTTCTTCTCTGTGCTGATGCACTCCTCTTGTGAGTCTTTGAGGCGACAGCTGCCGTCTTCCTACTAGGGGTGGGGATCTATGGGCATCATGTGTCTCTGGACTCCAATGATGCACAGAGCGGTGAGCTCTTCTGTTCTGGGCAGGAACGGGACCTTGTCTGCTCCCCTCGATAGGAGAGAGGGGTGGTACCGGGTGAATAGTGTGTGACGTTCTGCTCGGAACAGGCCTAGGCGTTGTCAGGAGATTCTTCATTGAGTTGTCTGCCTGAAATAGGCCTAGGCGACTGAGCTGAACTAGTCCGTGGCACTAGAAGTGCCGAGCCGAACTGACGTTTGAAGTCCCGCACCAGTGCGTTTGTCGCTAACACCTATAGCTGCAGGCTCTGCATCTGCTCTTCCATGTTTGGGTGAGTTACCCTGGATGATGGGACATGGCGAGATAGTTAAGGGTTCTGCTCGCGTTGATCCCCCTCTCCCTGGGCAACTTACACATCAGGCCTGTTGCTGGGGTCCTTGTGGAGGGGTCTCTGTTGGGAAATTCTCCTGCTCTGCCATTGGTGGTGAATGGGGACGTCCAAGTGGTAACTCATGGGTGGATCTTACTCGTGTTGTCGTAGAAGAAACGACCTTCTTACTCTTTAATTACATTAGTCCAAGGTGACTTTTTGTAACTGATTCCCACGGACGGCGCCAATCTGATGCGGTAAAAATTGATCGGATTATCTTCCCTGTAGTTCCTAGTGCTTTGGCCGACCTGCACAGAAGAGATGATAGGGGAGAGCTAGGATGACCCGACGGGGGACTCTCCGATGCCTAAGCCAGATCTTTCCACAGCAGATGTTTAAGAGAGCTTTTCTAGTAAAAGAAGTGATTGCTCAATCCCTCATAATGGAGGCTTAACTTGGTATTTATAGGCTGCTGATGGAGAGAGTAGGAGGGGCATTTGTGGAGAGTCTAGTTTAGGCGTAGAGTCCTTGAGGGGAGTGGCACTGTGATTCTGGGAATATTCTAAGTTCCAGGGCATATTATGGGAATATTCTCCATTGATCTCATAGGTACAAGTCGTGAGAGGGATGGATGCCTCTGATGACATGTAGTGGATAGAGTCCTGCCCCTATGATCAGGGATCACGTCCCTTGAATGTAGGAGTAGATGTGTGCATGTTTCTGGGTGCATTACTTGACTATGCCAAGCCTAGGTGACAGGTTGGTCGAGCTGAGGTGACTCGTAGCACAGCCTAATAAGGGCCGAGGTGGCAGCATGGCCTGATGGAGGGCCGAGGTGGCAGCATGGCCTGATGGAGGGCCGAGGTGGCAGGACGGCCCGATGGAGGGCCGAGGTGGAAGCACGGCCTGATGGAGGGCTGATGTGGCAGCATGGCCTGATGGAGGGTAGTATTTTTATTTAGATTGAATTTTTATTTTCACTTGCCAATTAGGATAGTTTCTATTTTAATAAACTACCAATTTTATGTTTTGATTCTTTTTATATAGCCATGTAATGGAAGAAAACTCAGATGGAGATTTGAAGTTTTGATTTGAAATTGGATGTTTGCTTGGTTAGACCATGGCTACCGTGACTCTCTTTCAGATTTTCTCTTTTCTTGTTTTATCTTCTCCTTCTTGCTGGTTCTCTCTCCCAGTCCCTGTTTTGGGCAGTAGTTGTAGCTCCTTAGAGATTGTCAAATCTCCTTCGTTCCTCTTCCTCGCTTCTTAAAACTTGGTTTGGTTGTTCTCTATCAAAGGGCAACTGAATCCCTAGAAACTTGGTCCCAGTTGAAGCTCCTATTGATAAAATCAAAGCCTGACCTGATTCTATACCCTGCGCCAAATCTGAGTTGCATCTCTTTTGACCTTCGCTGCTTGTTGTTTGGGATGCTTTCTTGTCAGAATCATGAGACCTGAAGATCTCTAAGCTTTGACTATAATTTTTGGGCTGAAACGATGAACTTGGACAGACCTTCCTGTTACACCCGTACCCTAATCCGATTAAATTTGAACTATTGTGATAGGCCTCAGATCAGAGATTAAAAGTACGATCGGGTTTTGGCTCACGGCTGTATAGTGCCAATGGGGTAGAGATGACCCCACATGTTCGTGCATAGTGTGCCTATCTAACTGGAGGGGATTCTTACCTTCCGATCCCAGATGGTAAGTAAACCAACTTCCAACACTTGATTTTCGACACGCATCATAATTGCCGAGAAGCCTTGGACATGTATGAGGGCAACCACCCATGCAAGAACAACCATGGGACCTATCTTGACCACTAGAAACAAGCCACCAGAAGCAACTTGGGCCTGAATCCGATGCTAGTTTCTGGTGGGTTAACAGGCTGCTGTCGAGGTTTCGATACCTGTAGTTCCTGCCACTCACATCATAAATGGTTCCGGATGATCCCAAATCATCCTCCACACCTTCCTCTTGATGTGGACACCTTATGGACCTAAACCTAAATGAGCGGGTTCTCGTGCCCCGAAACTCATTTTAACCCGATTGGTTCAAAAGAGGCCCAAACCAACAGACCCTAAGGCCCACTTAAGTTATAATTTGGGAAATGAGGAAATGATCCTCATTTCCCTTGTGCCCAACATAGGAGAGGAGAGAAATAGGAGAGGAAGGAAGAAGAAGAAGAAGAGGGAGAAGGTTGAAGGTTGAAGGCCTACCTTGGTTTCGGCTGCCGCCTTGTTGTCGAAATCATTGTCGGAGGAAAGTACAACCCCCATGCCTCTCTCTATCTTCATTTCGACCTAGACAAAGCTAGGTATGGATGGAATCTTGGTGTACACACCATGTTAAGTTTGTAGGATGGGCATTTTACCCTCCTGGTATTGTTACCGAGCTCAAACTAAGCCTGGTGAGCTTCGACAACATGTAATGCCAAAAGACCAACAGGGGTTTCGATCATTCAATCGACATATCTCCCAAGCGGCTCTATGGAATTGGAATTTTCTTGGCTTAGAATGAAGTTAGGAACATCCCCTAGAAAACTCCACGGAACAAATCCCGACAATCGGACCCGAGCTGGAAAGCCCCAATTTAGTTGGACTAACCTGAACCACTATCGAAAACAGCCCACCGGATCCACTGGGTCTGTTTACGGTGGCACATTTTCTGTGGACATGGAGCCTTATATGCTCTCTATCACCTCCACCAGAAACAAGTTTGATATTTTCGGTGGAAATGCCCTATTTTCGGTTATTTTTGGTGACATTATTGTCATTGGGAGAGAGTGTCTGTACATTTTGGGGGTGATCTATGTGGGTCCCTCCCGATATTTCTAATGCATACTGATGTACGATTCCCTTATGTATAGGACAGTGATGCTCACGTGCCCCAAAGTTAAAATTAAATTGATCGATCGGTGACCGTACTTGAACCCGAACACACCCGATCGTAAAACAGGTGAGGGATGGACTGTGTTTATTTTTTTGAAAATTTTTATTATTTATTAAATTGCTCACATGCTTAAAATTATATGTTTAATTGAAATTATCATTTTGTGATCATGATATGAATTGTATGGAGATGTATGACGGGATCCGGTGTGACTGAGGTGGTACCAGTACCGTGATCGTCGTGTGTTTGGTTGTGTGTGTGAGACAGAATTCGGCGTGGCCAAGGTGGTACCGGTGTCGTGATTACTGTATGTATGTTGCATTCATGCATTGATTATGTGCATTAGAGTTAGTTGTAGTCGCGGGTTACATTTTGTGGCCAAGGTCTTGCTGGTATCGTGTACCCCGGGACTGTATTTGAAAATAGATATGCTTCGTGGCCAAGTCTTACCGGTGTTGCGTAGTCCATACTCAACTGCTATTTGCATGCTAGATTAGGTAAATGGTCTCAGGTTTCACCTTATGGCTAAGGTCTCTCTAGTATCATGTACCCAGGACTGTATTTGGAGATGGATTAGACTTTGTGGCCGAGGTCTCTTTGATATCATGTAATCCATACTAACTATATCATTATGAAGGCATGTAGTATATATATAGTTAGGTATCACTCCCTATGCTACGTACCCTTGCCAACAGGGGTTGAGGTGTTGGATAACCCATTGTGGTATACTTGATGTGCCTTTTCGAAGTGCCACTCCCACGGTATGACGTGATTGTTATCGGAGGCGGGAACTTATCCGGCATAACCGATGTGTTACCGGTGCCATGACTGCCAGGAGGGGGTTATCAGGGGTTTTTTGGGTGACCCATGGATGCATACGGGGACCGACAAGCTTCTAATCATGGCTAGGTTTGTATCGCTACATAGTCGATATCGTTTTCGAGACGAAGGATACAGTCTAATTCGTCGTAGTAATATTTACCAGACTTAGTTTGTATTGTTAGGTGGATAATAAATAAATGACCTGCATCACGAGCATCATGGACTATGTGTTTAATTTCTAAAATCATGCATCATAAATTATTACTACTATTGTCTTGCTTGGATGTGCTTGACCCCACCCCTCACTGAGCGAGTTGAAAAGCTCACCCTATGTATACACCCCTTTTTAGATGATGATGCAGGGACCGTAGTGCCAATGGCTAGTGACCCAGTATCTTATGGGTCGGTGTGAGCGATTGGTGGATGCCAGAAGCAGAGGAGCACGATTAGGACTGTGCTTCCGACCACTATGCTTACGCTGCACCATGAGAGTGTACATCATATTTTGATACTTTTAGATACAACTGTGGATTTTTTAATGCTTTTGAGATTATATCATACGTCATGGATGAATGTAACAGAATAACTTAGTTATCGCTATTATATTATCATTAGACGTTTTTTTTTTTTTTTATGATTCCGCTACTATACTCTAATTTCGCTGTTTATGTTGGTTGGTGATGTGAGATTGTGAAAATGTTAAGGTACTGCTATCAGAGATCCTGGTAGGTTTGTAAGACAGGTACGTGTCTTACTCACACTGTCGATATTCCTAATGGTAAGTTAGGTCTACTGAAAATGGGGTGTGACAGCTATGGTAGTAGAGTGCGATGCTCTGCCTTAACTCACAATCTCGACCAAACCACAACTTGGGATAATTAGGATTTAATAAAAATCTCAAGACAACATTAATAAAAATTTGCACAATTAGGAGACAAGTATAGGTGTTAAAGCCGTTTCATTATAGTAAAGAACTTGAATACACAGCTTACACTTTATAAAAGTTATGTATGGAAAGTTGGAAATCCTAACTAGCCTAAGTTTAGGAAATTAAACAACTGAAGTAAATGACATGGTGTAAAAGTTCAACTAAACCTAAAACATCAAACTCAAATAAAAACATGAAAAGGAAAATCCTAAAAGCTACAGTGGCGAATATGCCACTACTCTTGCTACTGCTAGTTCTATCCTTGGTCCTGAGCCTGGTTCGGACCATGTGTTCCTAGAGGAGGCACCGAAATATCAAGATGGAAGACCATTGCCTGCATCTGTGCCTCTAGGGAGGCCACTCTATTGTCCATAAGACAATAGGTCCTGTCCATGCTCTTGAGGTGGCCATCTATGCCCCTCATCAATGGCATAGTAGTATCCAGACAGGCCATAACATCATTGAGACCGTAAGGCCTCATACCCCTAGTACTCTGAGATGTAGAAGCCACCATAGAACCCATAGCTTGGGGGTATGGTGGTGGAACCCCACCACCCTAGTAGCTTCTCCTCCTGCACCACCAACATCACTGGCACTGCCACCCTCTACCTCCATAGGCTACTGACCCTCTCCAGGAATAGGAGTCACCTCCCGTAGGTCTATGGTCATCTTCCTCAGAGAGTCTTGGTTGAAGTTTGTGACCTCTTCACCCAAGCGTGCCTCACCCTCCAAGTCCACCCCAAAGCGACGAAAGATGTCAGTCAATATCCTCCCATAGCATAGGTTCCCAACTCGACGATCCTACCCCTCAGACCAAATTACCATGGTCAACATTTGGAGGTAAGGAAGACGTATCTGTACCCCCATGTATACGCAATAAGTTATGTAGGCATGTAATACGGATACCTCATCGTAGTGCCCAGAGGTGGGGAGGATGTTCAGCTGGACTGCCCGACTGACAACCTTCAGAGTGGCAAGGTAGTTGACTATGCGATCCCATCCACTAGTGTCCTTAGTCAGTATATTATCTACCTCTTGAAGGGTATCGAGACTTTGGAAGTTATAGGCTGGAGTCCGAGGTGGGCAGTACACTAGATCACCTGCATTGCTGATCATCAAAATATTGGCCAGCTACCCCATGTCGAAGGAGATTTCCACCCCCTTTATATAAGAGGTAATCTGCATCTCTTCGGTACCCCGGTTCACACATTCTATGTTGGAGTAGAATAGCCTGACCAATGTGGGGTAGTAGTATCTGATGGGTTTCAGGATGCGGTACCACCCGATCTCAAACCGTTGACAAAGACAGAACGTGCGAAGTCATTGGTCCTCACGTAGACTCCTGGGTTTATGTTACAGCGCTCAAAGAATTCCTAACGGTTTCACTCAATCACAGAGCGAAACAAGATTGGGTTGAACTGATCAGCGGCATCTTGTTCCTCTTGTATAAGAGCATGTCGGATACGTACACGGCATCCAGACATCGTTGCAAGATGATTCCTAAGGATTTAGAATGGAAAACCTAGTTAAATGGCTAAATGCAAAACTCACAGAGAAGAAAATCAAAAACTAGGTTACAGAGAAGAGAAACATACCTTGGATGCAAATGCGGCATCGATCGATAGTGAAATAGGGAGACGAAGGTAAGGAATGGGTAGAAAAATACTCCTTGGCCGTTTCCATACCTTTGCCACAAGAGCAAATAGGGTTTTGTGTAAAAGAACTAAGACCCGAGCCTATATATGTACGTGTTGAATCCATCGGAAACAGCTCACCAGAAACATTGGGCATGAAACCAGTGTCTGTTTTCGGTGAAGTAAAAATTTGATTTTTGCCCTCTGTTTTTCCCACCAGAAATACCACTGATATTTTTGATGGATTAAACCATATTTTTGATGATCTGACTCCCTGTTTCCGGTGGACTCTTTTGGAAAATAAGTCATTTTATTTTTCCAATCTAAGATTTTATGTTGGTTCCTTTAATGGTGTGCCTCTTTGGGATACATGCACGATCAGATTTTAATACTTGTGGACCCCACTTATGCATGCCCTAACCTTAATTTTGCCAACTCTATAAGTGTGGGATCCACTATGTATGCATGTGTTCCATTTACATGCAACCTTGTGTATGCATGTGCACTAATCGGATTCCTTCACAGGAATCATGTCAAGCCAGAACACTCGATCCCAATCCCAATCACGCCCATCGCCTCCCACTTCCCCTACACAGAATCGGTGTAGACCCCACAATGCACCTCGGGCTCCCCTAGTATTTACAGCCCCAAATGTGGCATCTATCATGAATAACATGATGCGGGAATTTGAGGACAGTTTAAGGCCAAGATCGATGATAGGATCCAAGCGGCAATGGAGGCCCACAATGCACCGCCAGCACCTCCTACTCCATCGGCACCCGTTCCAATACCCGCTGGATCAGCTACCCTTCGAACATCTAGTGGGGCACAAGTGCATGGCCATGTGCAAGATCCGATGCCAGAACGAGCTCAAGCCCATATAGAGGCCTGGACAGACTTGACAAAAATGATGGAGAAGTTTCAATGGCTTAGGCCCCCATGCTTCTCAAAGGTGGGCCAAGGCCCGTTGTATCCATCAAGATGGCTTGGCGGAATGGAGAAGGTTTTTAGACTGATAGGCTGCACTGATGAGTAGAAAATTTTATGTGTGAGCTATCAGTTACAGAATGAAGCGAATGATTGGTGGAGTGCCACCGAGCCTATTTTGAGGGCTAGTAACCCGAACCCCACTTGGGCAGACTTTAAAGGGGCCTTCTTTGAGAACTATTTTATGGAAAGCTTCCGAGATAGGAGAGGGAGTGAGTTCTCTCAGTTGGTTTAAGGTTCCCAGTCTGTGCTCGAGTATTAGCAATGCTTCAAGGAGCTATTCCATTTTGCTCCTGAGCATCTTAGAGGCGATAGAGCCAAGGCGAAGAAGTTTGAGAAAGGGTTGAGGCCAGGTATTAGGTAATCCATTGTGGGGTTGAAACTGCAAACCTATACTGAGGTGGTCCAAGTGGCCAAATCTATTGAAGATCGGCATAGGAATAACTACATGGCTCAGCAAGGGATGGGAAAGAGGCCAATGGGATCTACTGATTCTAGGGGAGGTAGTAAACCTTTCTAAGTGCCCTATGCTAACCCAACTCCAGTGCAATTTAGGAGGCCTGAAGCTAGTCAGACTTCCCAACCCTCCCGATCCAGTGCTGTATCCCAGTCTTCGGGATCAAGCCCAAGATGCTTTCATTATGATCAGTCGGGCCACATGGTAAGAACATGCCCTCACCGAAGGTCAGGTGATGCACCCTACACTTTGCCACCTAGGCCCCAACAGACATATTCAGCCCTAAGCGCCAGCCCACAGGGCCGAGACCACGAGGCGGTATTTGCTATAAGCTAGAAGATGCCGAGGCTACACCCGGTGTAGTGACAGGTATATTATTGATATCATTATTTCCTGCACATGTGTTATTTGACTCAGGAGCCTCGCATTCGTTCGTGTCACCGGTATTTGTGAAGAAGATGAGAATTCCACCTAAGGGACTGACTCAATGTTTGGCTATGAGCACCCCTATAGGAAGTGTGGTGGGTTTGAACTATGTTTATAAGCCTTGTCCAGTGACCATAGGTGATCATGAGGAATGGACTGGTTGTCCGCATACAGAGCCAGTGTGCTATGTGCAGTGAAGGCTATCATTTTCAGACCTCGTGATGATGATAAGTTTGTGTTCCAAGGGGATAAGCCAGAGAAACCCAAGAAAGTTATCATATCCGCACTCCAGATGAAGAAGCTACTGAATAAGGGATGTCAAGGCTACTTTGCATTTGTGATGAATACTGAGATAGAGATTAGGCTATTGACCGAGCTAGATGTGGTGAGGGAATGATGTATTCCCAATGTATTCCTGAATGACTTGATAGGTTTACCCCCGGACCGCGAGACAGACTTTGCTATAGACCTAATCCCCGGTTCAGCATAAGTGTCAGTATGAGATTGTGTATGGATTACTAGGAGCTTAATAAGCTAACCATCAAGAATTGATATTCTTTGCCAAGGATAGATGATTTGTTTGATTAGTTGCAGGGTGCCAAGGTATTCTCTAAGATTGACCTTAGATCGGGCTACCACCAGCTCAGGATCAAGGATAGTGATGTCAGTAGGACAACCTTCAGATCAAGGTATGGACATTATGAATTCTTGGTAATGTCATTTGGGTTGACCAATGCATTGGCTGTATTTATGGATTTGATGAACCGGATATTCCAAGATGTCTTAGATAAGTTTGTGATAGTATTCATTGATGACATTTTAGTCTACTCCAAGAGTGTAGAGGAATATGCTATTCACCTGAGGTTAGTACTACAACGACTGAGAGAGAAGCAACTCTATGCAAATTCAGCAAGTGTGAGTTTTAGCTATCACAAGTGGCATTCCTAGGCCACATTGTTTCAGCCAAGGATATAGAGGTTGACCTAGGCAAAGTGAAGGTAGTTATAGAATGGGAGACTCCCAAGAGTGTAGTAGACATAAGTAGTTTTCTGGGATTGGTCAGATACTACTAGACGTTTATCGAGAACTTCTCTCACATTGCTACTCTGATGACCCAACTCACAGGAAAGGGTGTAAAATTTGAGTGGTTTGATGCTTGTGAGAAAAGCTTCAAGGAGCTAAGGCAAAGGTTGGCATCAGCTCCAGTTTTGACTATTCTGACCGATACAGGTGGTATGGTTGTGTATAGTGATGCCTCCAAGCTAGGATTGGGTTGTGTGTTGATGCAGCACGGGAATATCATTGCTCATGCATCCTGTCAGTTGAAGGATTATGAGAAGAACTACCCCACCCATGATTTGGAGTTGGCAGCCGTGATTTTTGCACTGAAAATCTGAAGACACTACCTGTATGGTGAGAAGAGTGAGATCTTCAGTGACCATAAGAGCCACAAGTACTTCTTCACCCAAAAATAGCTCAACATGAGACAGAGGCGTTGGTTAGAGCTGATGAAGGATTATGATTGTACTATCCATTATCACCCAGGAAAGGCCAATGTGGTAGCTGATGCACTTAGTCAGAAACCCAAGTCACTGACTTTTGCGTCACTGACCACCAATGAGCATCTCCTAAAGGAGGCCAGGAGACTAGACTTGGAGCTGTTAGTAGAGGGTGTTACTTTGTCACTATCTGCATTAGTGGTGCAACCTATTCTAGTGGATAGAATCACTGCAGCTTAGATTACTGATGCAGAGTTGCAGAAGCTGATAACAAAGTGCCAGGAAGGGACCCAAAGGGACCCAGATTTCTCTGTGACTAAAAGCGGGATTCTCAGGTTCAAAGGGAGGTTATGTGTGCCTAGTGATGGTGAATTGAGAGACACATTTTTTAGAGAAGCACATAGCTCTCTATATTCCATTCACCCCGATAGCACTAAAATGTACAAGGACCTCAAAGGCTCCTATTGGTGGAAAGGAATGAAGAATGATGTGGCCACGTATGTTTCTAGATGCCTCACATGCCAGCAAGTCAAGGTTGAGAGACAGAGGCTTCATGGGTTATTGCAGTTCTTACCTATTTCGAAGTGGAAATGGGAGAATATTACCATGGACTTCGTCACAGGCCTACCTTGTACACAGAAGGGTATGGATGCCATTTGGGTAGTTGTGGACCGCTTGACCAAGGCAGCTCACTTTATCCCAATCAAGATTATATTTTCTATGGATAAGTTGGCCAAGTTATATATTGATAACATCATCATGTTACATATTGTATCAGTTAGTATCATCTCTGATCGAGATCCTAGGTTCACTTCCAAGTTCTGGACATTTGTGCAGAAGGCTATGGGCACACAGTTGGCTTTTAGCACTGCCTTTCACCCTCAGACTGATGGTCAATCAGAGAAGACTATTCAGACCTTGGAGGACATACTCCGAGCATGTGCCTTGGATATGAGTTATAGTTAGGATAAGCACATTTCCCTTATTGAGTTCTCCTACAACAATAGTTATCAGGCCACCATCAGAATGTCCCCATTCGAGGCACAATATGGCAGGAAGTGCCGAACTCCACTCTATTGAGATGAGATTGGTGAGCGGCATATTTTGGGTCCAAACTTGATACAGGCTACTAGTGAGAAGGTGAATGTGATCAGAGAAATGATCAAGGCAGCTCAGTCTAGATAGAAAAGCTACGTGGATGTTAGGGGAAACATTTGGAGTTTGGTGTTAGAGACAAGGTCTTCTTACTGATCTTGCTAGTTAAAGGGGTGATGCGGTTCGGCAAGAAGGAAAAGCTTAGTCCAAGGTTTATGAGACCGTATGATGTACTAGAGAGGATCGAACTGGTAGCTTACCGGATAGCTTTACCGCCAGAGTTGGAAGGTACATATGATGTCTTTCATGTTTTGATATTAGAAAGTACATTCTCGACCCCACTCACGTTTTGACTTACATACCCCGTGAGTTGGGTGAGGACTTTGCCTATGTGGAGTATACAGAGAAGACTGTTGATCTGAAGGACTATGTTCTTCGCAACTGCACCTTTTCCTTCGTTAAGGTGAAATGGATGAACTACCTAGAACAGGAGGCATCCTGGGAGTGAGAAGACGAAATGATGAAGCAATATCCTGGATTGTTCAATTTGTCAGGTATAATTTCAAGGATGAAATTCTTGTAAGGTGGGGGGAGTGTTACACCCGTGCCCTAATTCGATCAAATTTGAGCTGTTGTGATAGGCTTTGGATCAGAGATCGGAAGTACAACTAGGTTTTGGCTCATGACTGCGCATTGCCGAAGGGGTAGAGATGACCCCACATGTTTGTGCATCGTGTGCCTATCTAACTAGAGGGGATTCATACCTTTTGATCCCAGATGGTAAGTGAACCGACTTCCCACACTTGATTTTTGAAATGCCTCATAATTGTCGAGAAATCTTGGGCATGTCCGAGGGCAACCACCCGTGCGAGACCAACCATGGGACAGCAAGCTATCTTGACCACCAAAAACAAGCCACTAGAAGCAGCCTGGGCCTGAATCCGGTGCCTGTTTTCGATGGGTTGAGAGGCTGCTGTCGAGGTTCTAATACCCGTGGTTCCCGCCACTCTCATCTTAAATGGTTCTGGATGATCCCAAATCATCCTCCACACCTTCCTCTTAATGTGGACACCTTATGGACCTAAATGTGTGGGTTCTCATGCCCCGAAACTCATTTTAACCCAATTGGTTCAAAAGAGGCCCAAACCAAGCAGACCCTAAGGCTCACTTAAGTTATAAGTTGAGAAATGAGGATTCATCTCCTCATTTCCCTTGTGCCCAACGTATGAGAGGAGAGAAAGAGGATATGAAGGAAGAAGAAGAAGAAGAAGGAGAAGGTTGAAGGCCTACCTTGGTGCCGGCTGTCGCATTGTTGCCGAAATCATTGCCGGAGGTAAGTACAACCTCCCATGCCTCTCTTTCTCTTCTTTTCGACCTAGAAAAAGCTAGGTATGGATGGAATCCTGGTGTACACACCATTTTAAGGTTTTAGGATGGGTGTTTTACCCTCCTGGTATTGTTGCCGAGCTCGAACCAAGCCCGGTGAGCTCCGACAACATGTAATGCCAAAAGACCAACTAAGGTTTCTATCGTTTGATCGACGTATCTCCCAAACGGCTCAGTGGAATTGGAATTTTCTTAGCTTATAATGATGCTAGGAACATCCCCTACAAACTCTATGGAACAAATCCTAACGATCGGGCCCAAGCCTGAAAGCCCTAAATTAGTTGGACTGACCTGAACCACCACCGAAAATAGCCCACCGGATCCACTGGGTCTGTTTTCGGTGGTATATTTCTGGTGGACATGGAGCCTTATGTGCTCTCTATCACCTCCATTGGAAACATGTCTGATATTTCTGGTGAAAATGCCCTGTGTCCAGTGGTTGTTTCCGGTGACATTACTGTCAATGGGAGACAGTGTCTGTACATTTTGGGGGTGATCTGTGTGGGTCCCTCCCAATGTTTCCGATGGTACTGATGTACGATTCCCTTATGTATAGGACAGTGATGTGCACGTGCCCCAAAGCCATAATTGAATTGATCGATCGGTGGCCGTACTTGAACCCAAACACACCCGATCGTAAAACAGGTAGGGATGGACTGTGTTTATTTTTTTGAAAATGTTTGTTATTTATTAAATTTCTCACATGCTTAGAATTATATGTTTAATTGAAATTGACATTTTATAATCATGATATAAATTGTATAGAGATGTATGACGGGATCTGGTGTGGCCAAGGTGGTACCGATACCGTGATCACCGTGTGTTTGGTTGTGTGTGTGAGACGAAATCCGACATGGCCGAGGTGGTACTAATGCCATGATTGTCGTATGTATGTTGCATTCATACATTGATTATGTGCATTAGAGTTATTTGTAGTCACAGGTTACACTTTGTGGCCAAGGTCTCACTGGTATCATGTACCCTGGGACTACATTTGAAAAAGGATACACTTCGTAGCCGAGGTCTTGCCGGTGTTGGGTAGTCCATACTCAACTGCTATTTGCATGCTAGATTAGGTAAATGGTCTTGGGTTTCACTTTGTGGCCAAGGTTTCTCTAGTATCGTGTACCCTAGACTGTATTTGGAGATGGATTACACTTTGTGGCTGAAGTCTCTCCGGTATCGTGTAATCCATACTAACTGTATCATTATGAAGGCATGTAGTATATATATGGTTAGGTATCACTCCCTATGCTACGCACCCTTGCCAACATGGGTTGAAGTGTTGGATAACCCATTGTGGTATGTTCGATGTGCCTTTCTGAAGTACCACTCCCACGGTATGATGTGATTATTACCGGAGGCGGGAACCTGTCTGGTATGACCAATGTGTTACCGGTGCCATGACTACCAGGAGGGATTTATCAGGGGTTTACTGGATGACCTATGGACGCATACGAGGATCGACAGGGTTCTAATCATGGCTAGGGTTTGTATCGCTGCGTAGTCGATGTCATTTCCAAGATGAGGGATACAGCCTAATGCATCACCGTAGTATTTACCAGACTTAGTTTGTATTGTTAGGTGGATAATAAATAAATAAACTACATCACGAGCATCATGGACTATGTGTTTAATTTCTAAAATCATGCATTATAAATTATTACTATTATTGTCTTGCTTGGATGTGCTTGACCCCACCCCTCACTAAGCGAGTTGGAAAGCTCACCTCATGTACACACCCCTTTTTAGATGATGATGCAGGTATCATAGTGCCAATGGCTAGTGACCCAGTATCTTCTGGGTCAGAGTATGGTGTGAGCAACTGGTGAATGCCAGAAACGGAGGAGCACAATCAGGACTGTGCTTGCGACCATTGTGTTTACGCCGCACCGTGAGAGTGTACATCATATTTTGATACTTTTGGGTATAACTGTAGATTTTTAATGTTTTTGAGATTATATCATACGTCATGGATGAATATAACAGAATAACTTGGTTATCACTATTATATTATCATTAGACGTTTTTTTCATTTTTATTTATGATTCCGTTACTATACTCTAATTTCGCTGCTTATGTTAGTTGGTGATGTGAGATTGTGAAAATATTAAGGTATTGCTACAGAGATCCTGATAGGTTTGTAAGACAGGTACATGTCTTACTCACACCGCCGATATTCCTAATGGTAAGTTGGGTCTACTGGAAATGGGGGGTTACACTTCCACTACCTCCTGATTCTCCTCTTGCCACTGTCTTTGTGCTCCATCGTGTCCTAAGGTTGAAGATGTACAACTTTGTGCTCCATTGTGTCCTAAGGTTGAAGATCTACAATCTTCTTATTTGCAAACAAATCAATTGCTGAAGTCTCACATGAGGTCAGATCTTTTTGTTATTTTTACAAAGCCCCTTCTTTCTGAAGTTTTGTTCCCAAATTTTCCTTAGTCTGAAATTAATTTCTAGAACCACCCCTTTATCCTAATTTTAATTCCTATTAAGTCCTCAGTCAATTATTTCACTCTAAAAGGCTCCTAAATTGTACCAGAAATTATAATATTGCCATTGGTTTGCTTAGATTGAAATATTTGTTCTTTTGTGGGCCCATAAGCGATCCGATTCCTCGGATCCACATCAACTGGTATCAGAGTAAATTTCTTTTAATTTTTAGCCATGTCAAGTTATGTCACAAATGCCGAGATACACAAATTGTATCGTGAATTAGTTGAGAATCAACAGGAGATCAATGTCAGCGTTGAGAAGAATGAGGGAAAATATGACAAGTTCATAGATGACACTCAAGGTGCCCTTGCTAAGATTCTTACCTTTATGCAAATTTCTGAAACGAGAGTTAATGGAGGACATCTATACAACCTCCTCAGTTTAATGCCCTACAGATTGAAGTTACACTTTACTGAGTGCAACGTGATCCTGTTATACCCAAGATGTTACCCGGTAATTTTTTGACAAAGATTATGGCATTAAAGTTGAGGTTCCAGAGTTCAGTGGTGAAAAGGGACATGAAGAATTTCTCGACTGGCTTACTAAAGGTGAGAGGATTTTTACATATAAGTCTCTTCCAAACGAGAAAAAGTGTGAACTCATCCTCACCAAGTTTATTAGGTATGCATGTTCATGGTGGGATGATATACTACATGCAAGGTTTATCAGAAGACTTGGACTCGTTACCAATTTGGAGGTTATGAAGTAGATCCTGACAGAAAATTTTGTTTCTTTTAATAATGAAAAGGTAATGTTCCATAAATAACTTAACTTGCAACAATAGAACAAAGATATGGATTCCTACACCCTCGAATTCCACAAAATTTCTTTAAGGTGTCAATTTCAGGACACAGACCATCAATGGGTGATGCGATATATCAATGGGCTAAGTACTGAGATCTGAATCAAGTTGGGTATGTAGAAACACAACCCTAAAACAATGTAGAAGATAATAGAAAAACATAACAAACAATGCACACGGATTTTACGAGGTTCGGCAAGGTCGCCTACGTCCCCGATGAGATGAGATCCTGTTTCACTATCAATGGAGAATAGGGTTACAGGGCTCGTCTTCACACCTCTCAGTATTACTTGCATTATAGAGAAAGAAACCCTCGTTACAAATATATAGCGAAAAACCCTAATTCAAAAAGTACACAATTGCCCTCAAATAAAAAATTCGAGCAGAGAGCTGATGTAGTTGGGCATTGGGCTTGAGATAACCTTTGATTTGATTCATTTTCTTTCTTTTTTTAGAGCTAGAATTAGTTTGGTAGTATTTTTATTTAGATTGAATTTTTATTTTAAGTTGCCAATTAGGATAGTTTCCATTTTAATAAACTACCAATTTTATGTTTTGATTTTCTTTATATAGCCATGTAATAGAAGAAAACTCAGATGGAGATTTAAAGTTTTGATTTGAAATTGGATGTTTGCTTGGTTGGACCATGGCTGTCGTGACTCTCTCTTTCTGATTTTCTCTTCCCTTCTTTTATCTTCTCCTTCTTCTTGCTGGTTCTCTCTCCCAGCCCCTGTTTTGGGCAGTATTTGCAGCTCCTTAGAGATCGTCAGATCTCCTTCGCTCCTCTTCCTCTCTTCTTGAAACTTGGTGTGGTTGTTCTTTCTCAAAAGGCGACTGAATCCCTAGATACTTGGTCCCAGTTGAAGCTTCTATTGATAGAATCAAAGCCAGGGTCAGACCTGGTTCTATACCCTACGCCAGATCTGAGTTACAAGTGCTTTTGGCCTTCGTTGCTTGTTGTTTGGGATGCTTTCCTATTGGAATCACGAGACCTGAAGATCTTTAAGCTTCGACTATAATTTTTGGGCTGAAACGATGAACTTGGACGGACCTTCCACTACCGCCTGATTCTCCTCTTGCCGCTGTCTTTGTGCTCCATCGTGTCCTAAGGTTGAAGATGCACAAACTTCTTATTTGCAAACAAATCAATTGCTGAAGTCTCACATGAGGTCAGATCTTTTTGTTATTTTCACAAAGCCCCTTCTTTCCGAAGTTTTGTTTCTAAATTTTCCTTAGTCTGAAATTAATTTCCAGAACCACCCCTTTATCCTAATTTTAATTCCTGTTAAGTCCTCAATCAATTATTTCACTCTAAAAGGCTCCTAAATTGTACCAAAAATTATAATATTGCCCCTGATTTTGCTTAGATTGAAATATTTGTTCTTTTGTGGGCCCATAAGCGAGCCGATTCCTCAAATCCGCATAAAGGGTTTTAAAAATTCTATGTATCATATTAATAAGGGTCGATATGAATACATATTGGCCGATACGGTACAAGGCTTTAAACCATGATTTTTGTAGTTGTTGATAGATTCTTATGGATTATTATGTTCAAACAAATTTTGTTTTTGGCCAAAAGGTTTAGTCCTTTTCAGTCGTTTGTGGGCTCTTCATTTTTTTTTTTTTTTTGTTCTTCCATTATATTTCACTTACTTCATTCTGCTACTTTATGCTTTCTTCCCATATGTTCTTTTCATGGGTTCTTAAACCCTATCCCCAAAAAAAAAAAAAACAGTAATAATAATAATCAAAAGAAAGAAACTAAATTACTAGTTTGTAAAGTGAGACAAAATCTAGCAAAATCCAATAGATAGTTGTATTCTTATAGCCTTGTCTCATTTGGTTGGAAGAAGGCTGTCTTGAGTTGTATTCTTATCCTTTTGTGCACATTTGCATAGAAATAGTGTTATTCATTTCATGTATTGCAGTTCATGCTATACAATAGAAAGAAGGCGACAAAGATGAATTTCATTTTTTTCCCTGAAAATTGTTGCATGATAAGATAATTTGCAAGCAGAGAAATTATTTTAGAACTAACAAAAAATTTGAAACATATTGAAGTGTTCATAGACCAAGTGCATGGAGCAAAATTGGTTCTGCATTGTGTCTGTTCCATAATTGTATTTTTTGAACTTACAGGTGCATTCATAGGGATAAACATTGGCATGGACATAACCCGTTTACCATCTGCTGTGGATGTGGTGGCAACCCTTAATGCTCGTCAAGTTACTCATGTCCATCTCTATGATGCAGACTGTGGCATGCTGAAAGCCCTTGGAGGCTTTGGCATTGAAGTCATGGTGGGAGTCACTAATGAAGAGGTGATAGGGATTAGAGAATCACCATCAGTTGCAGCAGCCTGGGACAATAAGAATGTTGCCGCTTATGTGCCACAAACCAATATCACTAGCCATTGCTGTTGGCAGCGGGGTGCAAACTTCAATACCCAATGCTTCTCGCATACTGGTTCCAGCCATGAACTGCCTTCATAATGCCCTAGTGGCATCAAATCTCAGTTCCCATGTCAAAGTTTTGAGCCCACAGTCCATGGACATTATTCCTAGGCCTTTCCCACCCTCCATTGCGACCTTCAATTCAACATGGAATTCCCCCATGTACAAGATCCTCCAGTTTTTGAAAAACACAGGGTCCTTTTATATGTTAAATGCCTACCCTTATTATGGTTACACAAAAGGGAATGGCATCTTTCCTATTGATTATGCTCTATTTAGGCCACTTTCTCAAACCAAACAGCCAGCCAACTATTCCGCCAAGTGCTCAACAATTCAGGTCCTCCTAGCCAGCAAACTATTCCTATCAGCACATACATTTATGAGATGTTCAACTAAGACAAACAGTCAGGGCCCACATCTGAGGAAAATTGGGGCATCATTTTTCCGATTGGGACATCAGTATATCCTTTAAGTCTGAGTTCATCTCAACTTACTGGGAACTCTTTAGGTGTTGGTGCATTCTGTGTGGCAAAACAAGACGCAGATTCTGTTGCATTGCAGGTTGGTTTAGACTGGGCTTATGGGTAAGGACAGTCTAATTGCACAGTAAGTCAGGCAGGCAAAAACTGTATTGTGGAGGTAGCAAATGTTGTAAAGAGTTAAGAGAGATGTAGTGTACTTTAGCCCAAGGAAGACTCAACCATGGTTGAATACTCAATTCTTTTGTTGATCATTTTGTTTTCCATTCCTATTGCCTTTTCACCTTTTGGATTTCGATTGTATAATCCTTGAAATTGATTCAGTAGACCTTGCCATGAATGGAAATTTAAACGATGATCTCTAGCTTTATTAGCATTTCTTTCCTCTGCATTCCACTCTCCATGGCCTTAAACCAAAGATTTCTCTTATTAGGTTAATGATTATACCACCCTATCAAATCAAATAAACAAATGGCGAAAGAGGGCTGCCATGAGTATTTATGTAGGGAGTGTGCTTTATGTCCGGGAGTGTAGGAGGGGCTGCGTCCTAACACAGAGGCAGGAAAAATGATCACTTGCCCCCAAAACAGCTACACTCCTGGGAGTGTAGGGGCTGCGCACTTGATGCCTACCCTTTATATAAGAAAACCAAATGTTATCTAACTTCCTGCACTCAACATATAATTCAGCAGGTATTTAAAATAAAGAGATAAACTAGAAATCATGTTAAGATAGCTAAAAAAGTGAGAAGGACCGTTGTTTCCTGACATTGCCTTTGATTGTTTGGTGATACATCACATTATGTTGGATCTGTAGATGCACGGACAGGTGAGCAAAAGAAGAAGAACGAGAAATTTCTTCTGTCCTTGATAGAAGACTGTAGTTTCATAATACCATATTCAACTTTATCCATTCTCAGGTTTTGTATAATTGTGTAGACAATTCAGTTGAATCCATGTTTAGTGGGAAGGATTTCGTAATGGGCATCAGGCAGCCCATCTAACGAGACCCCTTGCCTCAGTTGTTGATTCCCTTGGCACAAACCCTAAATCTGAACTGATCCCTTGTACGCTAAGATAAAATCTTATCTGTTATCTGACATACACAGTTATAATTGGAATTCTCGGCATCGGCATTACATAATTAGCCAGGATAAGCAACCATCTCTGGGATATCCGGTCCTAAAGCTTTTGTTATCCCCATTTGTCTGAAAGACTACCTTAGACAGCCTAATCCTATGGAAAAACCTAATACCTCCAGTCTATTCTCAAGAAAATTTAATGCCCATGGTACTTTCATTAACAGCTATACGCCTATACCTTGAATTTGACTATATAAGAGAAGTACCTAAGCTACCAAATTTTGGTGAAATTAAACTTGAAATTTTCAAACAATATGTCCTTTATTTTATCTTCATAAGGCTATTGAAGATAAAATGAACATGAGCTGCACAGAGTGAGCAGAAACTTCATCAATCATAATTCTCATGAAAAACTTCATCAAAGTATAATGTCGTTCTCTTCATCAAATATAACGTCCTTCTCTCCAACTACTTTAGCCTTCCTGTGCAAGAAATAACTTAGTGGCAAACATCTTCTATTCAAGTAGCCAATTCCAGAGCGCCCCTGTACATCATGGCCTTAATATTTCTACTCTCAATATCCAATACCTAAAAATTTGACATCCCTCCTCATGTCAGGTGGTGTTACTTCAGAAGTTACAAAACACGATTAATTAAAAAGAGAACGTTGATTAAATTATTGTACCTTAGTGCATACCTTTTTGTCCTTTCCTTATAAACCTTCAGCTTAAACTTCCAAACTGCATTGTTGAGATTACAATAAGTGGCATTCAATGCCTTGGATTGTTTTTTTTCCTCCTCACCACAGCTGCTCATAGGGGTGAAACAGAGCCGAGTTGGGCATGGTTTCTTAAAACCCTAACCCAACCCTAAGTCCCCAAAACTCAACCAAATCCTAACCCAACCCTATTGGGTTCATGCTCAAGCCCAACCCTACCGGGCTTAGAGTTGGGCCAGGTTCGGTCGGGTTGACCTTAGCTGGTCTTCTTAGTGGAATCATATTTCAATACAACATGATGCAATGACATTATGGGCCGAGTTAGAAACTAAACTAAAACCCAAGTACCTAAAACAAATACCCCCTTGTGACAACCTAGGAAATTTGTTCTGTAATTTCCTCAGAATCTTAAAGCCCATCTTGAGATAACTATCAGATATGGGAACAATAAGTTTATGTGTCTTCTGATGTTCTTGTTTCCAAAATTTTTAATAGGTTGGATGAACAATGTGGTGCTGTAAATTTACAACTTAGCTTAGTAACCAAATCACTCTTTTTGAATATGGAAGAACAATATGGCACAAACTATAGGTGAGTTGGTATCTGATGCTTCAACTGGCAGCATGAAAATTTCAATGCAAAGAGATTTTGATCAGTTACAAAGGGAGTTGGGAAAACCTTCAATGAGTATAGGATCTCCAATAGTGAATACAATACATGTAGTAATTACACTACGTACAAGAAACACAGGGTGAAGGGCCTCATCCTCCAGTCCACTGATCAAAGTTCTCTCTCAAGCTTGAGTCAACCATCAAACAAGACATGATGAATAAATGTATAAATCCTTCAGATCATGAATGTTATAGAGCCTCCTTTAATTTGTCGTTTTGTTCTTGTATTATATAACTCATCTCTAGGAATGTAGTTGCCACAATGGAATGTCAGGTCATATTAGGCTAGGGATTTACAGGAGGGGCCGCCCAATGGTTTATGAACAACCCTCCAAGTTTCAGGGTGAATGGTAAATATCTGAACGAGATTGAACAAGTCGCTCATAGTCTGGTGGGTTTGTTGGCAGCAAGGAAAAAATAAAACAAGCAAGTATTACATGAAATTGTTAATTCATACAAATGTGTAGTGAAAGATGACACCATAGAGGAACTTTCGAATGATTATTCTAAAAAAATTTGTAGACAAAAGATAGAGAGAGATAACACTTACTGTCGTGAGAGTCGAGAGGGATGGGGGAGAGAAGGGAAGGCCAAAGGGAAAGGGTAGGGAGATGTTCTTCCTTCATCATCTCTCAAAATAGAGATGGGGGAGATTGGGAGAAGCTAATCGAGGGATTCTTCTTCCTTCTTCAGTCCTTCATCTCTCAAAACAGGGATTGCTAGATGGGGGAGAGACTTCGGGAGAGGGATGTCACACCCCACTCCTGACAGACCCAACTTACCATTAAGAATACTGGCGGTGTGAGTAAGACACGTACCTGTCTTACAAACCTATCAGGATCTCTGATAGTAGTACCTTAACACTTTCACAATCTCACATCACAAACCAATAGAAGTAGCGGAATCAGAGTACAGTAGCAGAATTATAAATAAAATGGGGAAACATCTAATGGTAATATAATAGCAATAATCGAGTTATTCTGTTACATTCATCCATGACATATAATATAATCTCAAGAATATATATATAATCCACAGCTATATCCAAAAGTATCAAAAGGTGATGTACAATCTCACAGTGTGGCGTAAGCACAGTGATCGCAAGCACAGTCCTGATCATGCTCCTTTGCTCTTGGCATCCACCAGTCGCTCACACCATATTCCGACCTAGAAGATAGTGGGTCACCCACCATGGGCACCACGGTATCTGCATCATCATCTAAAAAGGGGTGTATATGTGGGGTGAGCTTTCCAACTCGCTCAGTGAGGGGTGGGATCAAGCACATCCAAGCAAAACAATAGCAGTAATAATTTATAATGCATGATTGTGAAAATTAAACATATAATCCATGATGCTCGTGATGCAGTTCATTTATTTATTGTCCACCTAACAATACAAACTAAGTCCGGTAAATGCTACTACGACGCATTAGGCTGTATCCCTTGTCTCAGAAACGACATCGACTACGTAAAAATACAAGCCCTAAGCCATGATTAGAAGCCTGTCAGTCCTCGTATGCATCCATGGGTCACCCATCAAACCCCTGATAACCCCCTCCTGGTAGTCACGGCACCGATAACACATCGGCCACGTCGGATAGGTTCCTGCCTCTGGCAACAATCACATCATACCACGGGAGTGGCACTTCAGGAAGGCTCATCAACAGACCACAATGGGTTATCCAATACCTCAACCCCTTGTTAGCAAGGGTGCGTAGCATAGGGAGTGATACCTAACCATATATATACTACATGCCTTCATAATGATATAGTTAGTATGGATTACACGATACCGGAGAGACCTCGGCCATAAAGTGTAATCCATCTCCAAATACAATCCCGGGTACACGATACCAGAGAGACCTTGGCCACAAAGTGTAACCCGAGATCATTTACCTAATCTAACATGCAAATAGAAATTGAGTATGGACTACGCAACACCGGTAAGACCTCGTCCATGAAGCGTATCTATTTCCAAATGTAGTCCAGGGGTACACGATACCAGCGAGACCTTGGCCACAAATTGTAACCCGCGACTACAACTAACTCTAATGCACATAATCAATACATGAATGCAACGTACGTACGGCAATCATGGCACCGGTACCACCTCGGCCACATCAGATTCTGTCTCACACACACACACATCCAAACACAAGACGATTTTGGTATCGGTACCACCTCGACCACACCGGATCCCATCATACATTTTCATACAATTCATATCATGATCGTAAAATGACAATTTCAATTAAATATATAATTCTAAGCATGTGAGCAATTTAATAAATAATAAACATTTAAAAAAAAATAAACACAGTCCATCCCTCACCTGTTTTACGATCGATTGTGTTTGGGTTCAAGTACGGCCACCAATCGATCAATTCAATTTTGGCTTCGGGGCACATGCCCATCATTGTCTTAGACACAAGGGAATCGTACATCAGTACACGTCGAAAACATCTGGAGGGACCCACATAGGTCACCCCCAAAGGGTACAGACACAGTTCTTAGGTGACAGTACTGTCACCGGAAGCACCCACCGGAAACAGGGCATTCCCACCAGAAATATCAGTCTTGTTTCCAGTGGAGGTGACAGAGTGCACATTAGGTTCATTTGTCCATTGGAAACAACCCACTGGAAACAACTACAGTGCTTTCTGTGCCATATTTTCGGTGGACACAGAAAGGTCCAACTCGAATTGGGGCTTTTAAAACAAAACACGATCGTCAGGATTTATTCATGGAGTTTATGGGGATGTTTCTAGCATCATTCTAAGTCAAAAAATTTCAATTCCATTGATCCATTTGGGAGATACGTCGATCGAATGATCGAAACTCTAGTTGGTCTTTTAGCATTACATGTTGCTGGAGCTCACCAGGCTTGGTTCAAGCTCGGCAACAACACCGGGAGGGTAGAACACCCATCCTACAACCATAAGATGGTGTGTACACCAAGATTCCATCCATACCTAGCTTTGTCTAGATCAAACTGAAGAGAGAGAGAGAGAGAATGGCATGGGAGGTTGTACTTACCTCCGGCAGTGATTCCGACAACAAGGTGGTAGCCGACACCAAGGTAGGCCTTCAATCCCCTTCTCCTTCCTCTTCTTCTTCTTCCTCTCCTCTTTCTCTCCTCTCCTACATTGGGCACAAGGGAAATGAGGAAATGAATCCTCATTTTCCAACTTATAACTTAAGTTGGGCCCTAGGGTCTGTTTGGTTTGGGCCTCTTTTGAACCAATCGGGTTAAAATGAGTTTCGAGACACGAGGACCCACACACTTAGGTCCATAAGGTGTTCACATCAAGAGGAAGGTGTGGCGGATGATTTGGGATCATCCAGAACCATTTACGATGCGAGTGGCAGGACCCACGAGCATCGAAACCTCAACGATAGCAGTGTACCCATCGAAATAGGCACCGATTCATGCCGGGCTGCTTCGATTGTTTGTTTTGGGGGTCAAG
>CM040962.1:25039055-25063511 GCA_022985045.1 Macadamia tetraphylla | reverse complement strand
GGTGCAAAGTTTATCAACTTGCCCTAGAAAATAGTGCCTTGGTTAAATATCGGTTGTTGCAGGTTCCATGTGACAAATGGTGTTCTCTTTAATAAACTTGGCCACCCGTGGGGGTGAGGACTAAATATGGCTTCCACCCATTTGGTGAAATAGTCAATTGCTACAAATATGAACTCATGACCATTTGATGCTTTGGGAGTAATTTTTCCTACAACATCAATACCCCTAAGAGAATGGCCAAGGGCGGAGAATGCAATTCCGTTGGCGGAATATGTATGACATTGTTAAATTCGACATTTGTGGCACTTCGACGAAATCTACAATCTGCCTCCATTGTGTGTCAATAATATCCTAATTTCAAGATTTTTTGGCTAGCATTCTTGCATTCATGTGAGGTCCTGATTCCTTGATGTATTTCTTCTATAACAATCATGCCTATGCATCCACATACAATAGATGGATTCCATCGAATGATCTTTTGTACAACAAATCGCTTTGTAATATTAATTGAGTGGCATATTTTTTGAGAAACTTCTTGTCCCCTGATGTTGCTTCCATATGATATTTCCCTTCCCTGATGAAGTCCACAATAGGAGCAAACCAAGATCTTCCATCTGTTGTCAAGGCATTCACTGAACTGTGATAGATGGGCTTTACCTTTCTTTCAACCAGAAAAGGTCTTACTTGAGCCATAGGACTACACTCAACATTGATGCTAATGTTGCAAGAGCATCGGCGAACCGGTTGCTATCTTTCTGAAAGTACTCAAAAGAGATTTCTTCAAAGTGCTTAGAGATCTTCTCCAGATATTCTTGATAAGGCTTCAATTTCTCATCTATGGTCTTCCATTTCCCTTGAGTTTGGCATATTACAATGAATGAGTCACCAAACACTCAGATTCTTTTCACTCCAATTGTTAGAGCTATCTCTAGGTCGATTGCATATGCTTCATATTCAGCAATATTATTGGTGCATGGAAAATCAAGCCGAAAAGATGAAGGCAAATATAGCTCGTCGGGTGTTATTAAGAACACTCCTGCCCCAAAACCTCTTTGATTGGCTGCTCTTCCAAAATATAATTGCCATGTATTAACAGAGTTTTCTTCTTCAACCATCATGATTTCCTCATCCGGAAAAACATCATTTAATGATCTTCCATCTTGTAGGGTGTGCGGACAAATGATCTTTGCCCCTTTGATAGACTTTTGATTGACATATTTAAAGTCAAATTCTGAGGTAATAGCAACCACCTTGCCATTCTACCGGTGAGTGCAGACTTTTGAATAAATACTTGATAAGATCCATTCTAGAAATTAAGTGAATTGGATATGCCACCATATGGGTTGTAACCTTCTTGTTGCCCAAACAAGAGCTATGCAAGTCTTTTTAATGATGTATACGAACTTCATACTCCAAGAATTTCTTGCTCAGGATAGTAGATAGCTGTTCTTCTCCTTTTGCCTCATCTTTTGAGCTAACATGGACCCCATCGAGAATTGCCCTCGATAAAATATATGAGTGGTTTTCCCTATACTGGCATAAGAACCGTTGGATTTAACAAGTATTCATTGACTTTGTGAAGGTTTCTTGATATTAGAATTCCACTTTGTGGGCTGATCCTTCTTCAACAACTTAAACCTTTGGTTCACAAATAATGGTCAATTGGGCTATAAAACGGCTGATGTATTGGATGTGACCAAAGAATCCTTGTATTTCCTTCTCAGCCTGAGGTGCAGGCATGTCCCTGATTGCTTTGATCTTGATAGGATCCACTTCTATACCTCTTTCACTTATAAGAAAACCTAATAACTTTCCTCCGCACCAAATACACAACGAGGGTTCAACCATAATTGAAATTTCTTGATTTTTTCCAAAAACTTCCTTAGTGCTGAGATATGCCCCTATCTGTCAATAGACTTGACAATCATATCATCAATGTAGACTTCCACTTCCTTGTGAATCATATCATGCAAAGTACCAGTAGCGACTCTTTGATATGTGGCTCAAGCATTCTTTTAGACCAAACAGAATTACCTTATAGCAATAGGTCCCCCCAAGGGGTGGTAAAAGCAGTCTTTTCCATATCTTTAGGATGCATGCTGATCTGGTTGTGTCCTGAAAACCCATCCATAAATGACAATAAGGCATGTCTGCTTTGTACTATCAACCAACACATCGGTATAGGGCAAAAAAATCATCTTTAGGACTGACTTTATTTAAATCTGAAATCCACATTACGACTTTCCCATTCTTCTTTGGGCTGGAACAATATTGGCCAACCAACGGTATTCTATGACTTGGAATCATGCATTCCATTAAATTACTTCTTCTCTAATCTTTTCACTCCATTTAGGCCGCATTCTTTTAGCCTTTTGTTTGATAGGCTTTGCATCTGAATCGAGGAAGTCAATGCTCTATTTTTGGGTAAATGCCGGGCATGTCTTCATAGGACCAAAACCTCTGCAAATTCTTTTAACAGGCTGGCCATTTGTGAGGTTTCTTCTTCATTCAGGGTTGCATCAATTTTAATTTCTTTAGGGCATTGATCGGATCCTAAGTTAATGAGTCGAATGTCCTCTGTTATAGGTTTTGCTCTTTTTTCTTTTGATTGTTTTAACAAGTCATGATATTCATCTGTTATTTTATTAAGATCATCATCAGAAAGAGACAAATCATACTCGAAATCAGAATTTTCATTGATGGCTTGAAAGACTACCACCTCAACATACTGAAAGTACAGAATTTCATTAACAGAAGGAAATTCAAAAAAAGTACAAGTAAAAGAAGACTCGATAACAGAAAGAGAATCTTCAGTGTACTGTGTGGTGATTTTAGAACCGATTGGACCTTGAGTCTTAGTGAGCTTGAAGTCATATCCTGCACTGGTCCAGTTGAGCAGAGGTTCGTGGGCTAGATGAATCAATAGATATGGCATTGGCAATTCCTCTACTTCTTCAGTGGTAATAACATCTACCTCAACGGTGTTGTTGATACCACTACTTTCGCCTTTTTTATGGAGCTGCAGATACCCCAGTTTCTCTTGGCAGAAGAGTTCAGATTCAGCTTGCTTATTCTTAGCACTTTTTGTGGTAAAAACAAGTTGATCAATCTTATGATCCATAAATCCGAATTTCCTAATAGATGCACCTTGCCCCAGGCTACTCAGCCCTCTCTCCAGAAAATCTAACTTCTCAAGCCTATGAGGCAATTCCCTTGCCGCGGTCACAACGTTGACTTCCATCTCGGATGTAATCATTGCAGTTGCTTCTAGCACGGTAAGGGCATATATTCATCCTTCTAGCTCTTCTCTTTCTAGCATATGAACTGCTCCCACAAAAAGAGCAGTACTACCCCTTTTTCAGCTCCTCCAGATACATCTTCCATAGGAAGGAATAGATGTGAGCTCGCATCTTTATTGGAAGATTGAGATGCCAAGTAGCTCTTAATTTATGTTGCCAAACTTCTTTCAGAATAAGGCGAGGCTTGAGAACTGCGATGATCGAATAAGGAGCGAGGGTCAGCGATTCTTCTTGATTATGGCAATCACTGATTCTTCATCGATTATGGAATCCATCTATCTCAAAGATATCCTTTGTTTTTGGGTACTTGTACATAGAATTTACGAAGCAAGGAATACATATGCCGTTAGATGTACATTATGCTCTGCGGTTGGCCTCTTCAACATGTAATGTACTAACTTGCCTTCCTTTTCCCCTTTTGGAGATCTTGTTCTCTCACAGATTGTCCCACATACATTCGCCGCTGCCTTCATCAGGTTGTTCCATCCTTTAGGGATGTTGGGTAGGTGTCTGGGCCTCTAAAAATCCTTCTCTCTCTCTCTCTCTCTCTCTCTCTCTCTCTCTCGAATTTCCTCACATTAAGCACTCAAGCGCATAGCCACCACGCATTCACAAGCATAAACCTCACGACCATAGTAACTTCAGGAAGGGTAATAAGACGGGAATAGATACATACAACAATTAAACGGGTCATATGGAAATAATATTTTTCAGAAATTCAACGTAATAAAACGTGCACAGTAATGATACGGTATGTATTTAATACGATTGTTATGTAAAAATATGGAAGCAAAAATACAGATTTATTTTGGTATTAAGAATGAACTAAAACTAATATCTCATGCTCTCATGAACACCTAAATCCGATCTAGCTTTCCAATTGGGGATCATTTTCTTTTTTTAATCTAATATTTATTAAGTTTAATCATATCTATCATAACCAATATTGATAGGTGATTCATCAATCAATTTCTTTCACAGTAAATAATAGAATATATAATCATTTAATAAATTAAAATATTATCATTGATATTATCTTAATAAACAAGAAAATTCACAGTAACCCCTATTGATGCGGATCCGTATTCTAAAATCGGAATCAGATCGCGTATAGGTCCATTTAGATATTCAATAATTCAATCATAATAACTAACGGGAGATTCGTAATAAAGGTAAGATTTTAAATTGGGTGGTAAAATTATAATTAACTAGACTTAATTGGCTAATGGATAAGAACAAGAGGGTGGACACATAAGGTTCATGATTAATAGATTTAGGATAAGTTTGAAATGAAGTTAAATAAAAGGTATAAAGTAATAAATGAGAGAGGGAGTGACAATATGGTAAGAGGGATTGGAATTAATAAAATAAGAAAGAGAGGCGTGTGCCATCCACATTTTTCTCAAAATCGAGAAACATAGGAAAAGGAAGAAGTGTCATTTTGACTTTTGGAGTTAAGTTCATTTTTCACTAGACTAAACGCATTAATAAAAATAAAACGATAGAATACGCGTATAATACAGATTTTTTGGATTGATACATTAAATTATGACTTTTTGATTGAAGTGTTTAGATACGGCAAAAATCTGTGTATTATATGAGAATTTACTAACTATGCTCACGACGACATGCACTCACAAGTCACAACTAGAGGTGTCAATCGATCGGACAGGCTGTTCTCTGGCGGGCCTACAACTTTGGACCGTGACCTACCTATCTAAGGATTGAGTCAGTCTTGGTCGGGCTTGTGTTGGGCTTGGTTGGGTTTTGGGTTTTAACCAGGTTTCTTTTAATCGGTTATAGTCAAGCCTTAAAAGTTTTAATGTACCAATAAAGCCTTAAACGGGTTTTAAATTGTCTTTAATTGTCTTAGATTTAAGATATTTTAATATATTTTATTAAATCAAAATTTAGAAAATATATTACACTTCATGACATTGAATAATTGATCAAATATATATATGTATCATATTTTATAAATAAAAAAATAAAAAATATATAAAAATGGTAGGGCGAAACATGTCGGGTTGAGTTGCGTTTGTAAATGGGTTGGGCCGGTTGGGCACCCGTCGGGCTTATTCCTTATTCCATGTATTACCTATTTATAAATAGGTTGGGTTTAGACTCGACACGTTTACTAATCGGTGTATTCGGGCCAGTCTTTAAATGGTTGGATCCGATCGGTTGAACCGGTGTGGTCTTGGGATTGACACCCCTATTCACAACCATGTGACCAAGTCTGCAAAATATTCACATTCATTCCATTCTATATAGCACCTCAAATATATCCACACAACCACAAGAGACAAGACTTACGTGGTTTGATAGTGTACCTCATCTGAGATTGGATCCGTTGCTCGTATGAACATTCAACACATGTCCCTTTTATTTTTAAATATGTCCTTCTTCACTCATGTAATGGTAGGGAGTGTGTCACACCCCGTTCACCCTGAACCGGAGCGGTGACCGAGTTAACACAGTTAACCCAAACTGCCGGGATCATCGAGATCATATTCCACCAGACATACACACTAACATCAATTCATCGGATCGTGGAAGACTAAGTTTTACACTAAATAATTCCCTATACTTGATACCCAAATGGTGATACAATAATTATATACATTTGGGCGAAGGCATGATATATACACAAAAGAATAAAGTTCAAATATCAAGTATATACAAGAATTCATCAAAATCATCAAAGTAACAGCTCGGCTCGGTATCAAGGTGGGCTCATTTCGGCATCAAGGGTTGTGCCAGCTCGGCATCACATAGAAAGCTCAATTGGGCCTCGGTAGTGGGCTCAGCCTGACCTCAAGGGAGCTGTCGGCCTCAAGCTAACATCCTTTACAGGCTCTCACATCTTGATCTCGCCGTGCTCAAACTCCTCGAGGGTCCACCAGTCCTCTTGAGGAAACTTCATTGTGGGACCCACCCCATCTCCTCGGATGAATGACGCAAAATCATCTAAAAAGGGGTGTACCGTGGGATGAGCTCACTAGCTCGATAAGTAGAAGGTGGACCACACACAGGTCCACACATCACAACACATCATATGCACTATATGCCATGCTATTCATTTTAAATCACATACACCTAATCAATCATTACTAAGTCTTTGGTTTAAGTGCTACTACAACCACGGTCTTGCGTATACTCAGTGCGAGCGCGAACTCCCTCCGCGATCGCCCATAGGGCTGTTGGAGAAGGCCCACCGTGAGTACTCGGAAAAATAAAGACAATCGTCCACGGCTCTCAGCAATGTAAATAAATTAAATGGCAGTCTTGACTCCGCAATTTAAAAGCGATGCGATTGGCCCTCTTGAATATACCAGGGGTTGCAGCTGTCCTACATGACTCATGGCGTAATGCCTAACCGCCACAGTGTCCAGACAACGCGACCCTGCTTCCCCCAAATGGCAACCCAACACCTTAACCCTGTTGGGAAGGGTCGTAAGCAGGATGGTGAGAATCCTAATACCGCATGCTCCTATATGTAATCATGTGCATAGTGCCTTGTGTCCCCATACCACGGGCCACCAATGCATTAGTTTTCAAGCCGACCACGGCATCTAGTCTATCAATGCATTATGCAACATGATGTACACATTAGACATATAACATCTCATTCAATTTGCATTTGAAAAGTAAACATAAGCGTGTATGCATATCAAAGTGTGGAATGACTAATCTATATAGCATATTCATGATGGCGTGACTAGATTAGATATAGTTATATGAATGCCAAACAAATGCCTTGAAACAAGGCTAAGCGTCCTCTCTCCACTTACTTGTGGCGTGCAAAGTTCCTTCGATGGGTGAGATCCGAACAAATCGGGTGGATTTGGTGAACCTAACAAAATTAGTGGGTTAGTACTTCACCATTTTAGAATCAAAATTAATGAAATCCAACGTCAAAATCGTGTTTAGAGCGTCGAAATAAGGTCCCACGTCCGATTTGGGCTCGTCGGACATAAGGGTCATCTTGGGGGCCACTAGGTGGAGTCGAACAGGTGATTGTCTACCCACGGTCCTACCCAGATTTGGACGGCGGGTATGAATTCTTGATGGGACCCACGGTCCTACCCGGTTTAACCGAGGACCCCTGTCCTCTCAGGTGGGTGCTCTCAGGCGGGTAGGGACCCGTCGGTTGTACCCGCTGGTTTTGGCGGAAAAACCCCAGTTTCTTCTCAACTTCCTCCATTCCTTGGGGACCCAAATAGGGCTTTTCTCAACCCATTCTTCACACCTTTAAAGTCCTATAGGATGGTTCTAGCTTAGATCTAAGTTAGATTCAAGTGAGGGGAACCACCTTACCTTCTTTGCTCAAGAATGACTTCAAACCCTCCAAATCACTTCCAACTCACAATGCTCCTTCTACCTTGTCAATATCTCTTCAAATCCTTCAAGATCAACACATAAATCATCTATTAAACCTTAGATTCATCATTTCAAATGGTGTTTACAAGATCTTAAGAAACCATACTTGAATCAAGGGTTTAAAACGTGGGTATGGTTAATGTTCATAAAACCCAACTTTCTTACCTCCAACTTGTAGATCTCGAGTTGAAGATTACTCTCCGGCACGGAATGGCAAGATCGAGCTTGGCCCTTGAAATCCTTCCTTTCTTCCTCTTCCTTTCTTCTTCCCTTTCTTTTCTCTCTCTCTTTACTTTTCTCACCAAGCGTACGAGGGTAATAAATGGAAAGAAAAGAAATCATAAAACCTTATATACTATTCCTACTTAAGTGAATAGTGTTGGATGGAGTCACTTTCGGTGGGTGGGTGTACCACCTATTATACCACGGAGTCAAGACATGGGATTTTGAGGGTTGGGACCTCGGCTCGGACCCCAACCGCATCTGATGTAGCATACGTATATACCTTAAAATACGGATATAATACCTGTTTATCCATTACATAGCCTTATGGTAGGTGCCGTACGGTTTGGGCACTCCGTCTCTTCGCATGGCTCGGACTTGTCGGGCCGGTGTTAAGGTCACCGAGCCATCATAGCCCATAAGGAACCCACTCTAATATCCTCAGCTCGGTTCAGCATAATTAAACCGGTTCAACATGAAAACGGACAGGGTTTAAGGCGGGATATTACTTACCTTCGAAAAATTTGTCTCGAATTGCGTACTGATTGATAAAAAGATGAGGTACTTGGCTGCATTTCTTCTTCTACCTCCCAGATGCTTCTTCAAGTGAATGATCGACCCATCGCACCTTTACATAGGAAATGGGCGGTTGCGAAGGGTTTTCACCTTACGGTCCAAAATTTCATTGGCTGCTTTCTGTGTGAGTCATATCGACTTCTAGGTACTCTGGTTCCACGGGGAGGGACATGAGATGGATCATGACGTACTTCTTGACATGGATACATGGAATACATTGTGAACATTTCCAGCGAAGGTGGCGAGCAAGCATGTAGGCTCTTGGGCCAACAGGGACAAGATCTCAAATGGTCCCATGTATCTTGGGCTCAACTTCCCTTTCTGTGAAACCTTTGCAAACCTTTAGTAGGAGATCTTGAGAAATACCTTTTCTCTGGCTGAAATTCAATCTCCTTCTGCGGTGTCCATAGCTCTTTTAGCCAGGTGAGTGCTTTAATCATTCCCTAATAACGTCGACCTTGTCACAAGTCATTTGGATTATCTCGGGTCCTAACATTGGCGTTCACCTACCTCATCCCAATACAAAGGAGTTACACTTTCTACCATATAACGCCTCATATGGAGCCATCCCAATTGTAGCTTGGTAACTATTATTATATCAAACTCCATAAGAGGTATATATTCTTCCCAAGCGCCACTCATCTCCATTGCACATGCCACAGCATGTCTTCTAATATCTGTATGGTTCGCTCCGGTGACCGTCCGTCGTGGGTGAAAAGGCTGTACTCAAATTCATTTGTGATCCCAAGGCCTGTAAGCTTTCAAAATCTGAAGTGAACCTTGGGTCCCTATCTGAAACAATGCTCCTTGGCACTCCATGTAAGCACTATGTTATCCATGTAAAGTTGTGCTAGTTTGGGCATGGAGAACTTAGTCTTGATAGGAATGAAATGGCAGGTCTTGGTAAGCCGATCCACAATCACCCATATGCGTCCATTCCCTTAGGTGTACTTGGTAGTCGGTGTGAAGTCCATTGTAATTCTTTCCACTTCCATTACGTGCTGGGGTGGCTGAAGATACCATAAGGTCGATGCCTCTCGGCTTTCACCTTGGCGGGTAAGACAAGTCGCCACATACAAAGCTACGGTGACTTTCATGCTTGGGCCCCAGATAACTTCTGTTTGAGGTCTTTGTACATTTTGGTACTTCACAGGTGGAGTGAGTACTCGGACTATGTGCTTCTCTCACGATTTTATCTGTATATCAAATCATCGGTACACACAATCATTTGAAACATCAA
Organism: Macadamia tetraphylla; assembly: GCA_022985045.1. Taxonomy (NCBI): domain Eukaryota; kingdom Viridiplantae; phylum Streptophyta; class Magnoliopsida; order Proteales; family Proteaceae; genus Macadamia; species Macadamia tetraphylla. The sequence continues at coordinate 25,053,791 of CM040962.1, read as the reverse complement.
TGCCCCATCCTTGGCTAAAGTAAAATCTGGAGTCGTTCATTGTTTGGTCTTGAACCTTAACTACGATCCTTTTCAATTCAGGATCAAGGGTTGCTTCATTATCACCTCTTGCCTAATTCTTTGGATGCACTGTAGAGCCGATAAAGATACATCAACCACTTAAGGTTTTACGGTTTGAGGGTTTAAGCTCTAAGTTGCCCTTCATACAAGAGGTTTCATCCATTAGCATCGCCTCTTGCACAAGTGGTGGTGTTGCTAAGTATGAGGCGACCGATCTGTGTCTTCCGACTTAATCAAATGCGCCACTACATTAGCCTTGCGGGATGATCTTGAATATCGCGATCATAATCCTTCATGAGTTCGAGCCATCTTCTATCTCATATTCAAGTCTTTACGGGTGAAGAAGTATTTGGGCTCTTGTGGTCCTTTGTATATCTCACACTTCTCCCCATACAAATAATGTCGCGGATCTTAAGGGCAAAAATAGCTAGCTAGTTCCAAGTCATGAGTGGGGTAATTCTTCTCATATTCTTTTAGGTTGTCGGGATGCATATGCTATTACCTTCCCGCGTTGCATGAGAACACAACCCAAACCAACTTTGGGCTATCGGTATAAGCTGTCATTCCACATGCCTTGAGAATAGTCGACAGGCGGTCACCAACTTCTCTTTCAATTCTTGGAAGCTCTTCTCACATTCCTCATCGATCGAATTTCACACCCTTTTAGTCAACTTGGTCATTGGTGCTGAGATCCGAACAAAATTCTCGATGAAGCCGGTAGTATCCATAAACCAAAGCTTCTAATTTGATAACATTCTTGGGGCTTTCCCATTCCCTCTGCTTTCACCTTAGTAGGATCTACTTGATTCGACTTTAGACACTCGTGCCCCGGGAATCCAACTTGTTCAAGCCAAAATTCACACTTCTTGCTTGGCAAACAAGCGTTGATCTCTCAACCTCTGTAACACCATTCTCAAGTGTTGAGTGTGCTCCTCCTCGGTCTTGGAGTAGATCAAGATATAAATCAATAAAAACAATTACCCATTTATGAGCACATCACGGAATACTCGATTCATTAGATCCATAAATCTGCGGTGCATTGGTTAACCCGAAGGACAACACTAGGAACTCATAATGACCGTATCAGTCCTAAATGCTGTTTTGGGTATATCACTACTCTTTATCTTGGTGATAATAGCGGACGAAGGTCTATCTTTGAAAATACTACGGCTCCACCTGGCCATCAAATAAATCATCAATGCGTGGCAATGGATACGGTTCTTAATGGTTAGCTTATTCAACTCCGGTAATCTATGCACATCATGAAACTACCATCCTTCTTCTTGACAAACAACACGGGGCACCCCAAGGTGAAACACTTGGCGAATAAACCCCTTTTCTAATAGTTCTTGCAATTGCATACGCAACTCCTTCAATTCAATTTGGTGCCATCCTATATGGAGCCTTGAATCTTGGAGTTGCTCCGGGGTCGAGTCTATGGCAAACTCCAACTCTCTGTCGGTGGTAAATGCATCGGATCATGCAGGAAAACATCGGGAAACTCCTTAACCACCTTTACTTCTTCTAGAGGTGTAACTCTTGCATCAACGCAGTCGAGGCTATGAAACCACGATATCCATTTTCTAGCAACTTCACCGCTTGGAGGCGGAGGCGAGACCTTCCTCACCCTTTTCATTGTATCTGCTCGGTACACCCACTCTTTCCCTTTGACATCGTCACCTTAATCAGCCTTTCCCCACAGATCCGTTAGCTCGATGGCGACAACCAATCCATACCCAATATAACATCAAAATTTTGCATATTGAACTTAATGAGTTGTGCATCAAGTTCTTCCCACTAATCTCCACGAGACGCGGCCCATACACTTCCTTCTGTGCAATCTTACCCATGGCATACTAACAATCATTCCATGGTCTAAGATCCCGGGGGACATCCCAAGTTTCCCTATAAATCTCTTAGATGCGAATGAATGAGTAGCTCTGAATCAAATAAAACATAGGCTGGTATGCCGATATGGGTAGGATACCTAGTATAACAATGTATATAATTTCAGCGGGTCATCAATATGAATCATAATGAACTTCTTAATTTAAAATGTACTGCTACAACCGGTACTAGCCTCGACTTCCTCGGTGATGGGGCATACATCCTTCCTACGGTTGGCGCCTCGGTAAGGGAGGTCGATGCCCAGAGGGCTGGCCGGAGGCAAGGCTGGTGGGCCGCAGATCTTCGCCTAATCCCATAGGAATGGCGGTTGAAACAACGAATCTGCGGCGTCGGGCTGGGCGGGGCCCTGCACTTGACCCGCTGCGGATGGAGGTCGAGGTGGCCTTGGAGATGTAGGTGCCACACGGTGTTGAGGCGAAAGGAAGTAGAACCGAACCAGCGCCTAGAAGGGTAACGGATGGCCTATAGGGCTGCCTATACATAGGCCCAGGCTGTATGATCCACGGTATACTTTGGAGAATTTCCGCATGCGGAATGGTTGTTCTCTTCCACAGTCCGAGGTGAGGTGCATTCACCCTTTGCTTATCTTCCATTGTTTTGGTATACAATCTGGCCATATTCGGTCAAATCAAGACTTCAAGCACAGACCCCAAACGATGCTTTTAGGCCTTTTAGGAACCTTCTTTTCCTTCTCTTGACTGTTACATATGCCTTGAGGCGAAATGGAACAAACTTTGAATTATTCTTGATATTCAAAGGGGAGTTTACCTCCTTGAGTTAAGGCCATGAACTTCAGTCTCCTTCGATCTACTGGCTGCGGATAATGGTTATCCGGAACAACTCCTTAAGCTTTCTCCCAAGTAGGTTACGGATGAGCAGCCATCAATATAGGTTTGGAGGCTTGCCACCAAGAGTTTGCCTCTTTCTTGAGTTGTAACCCAGCACAAATGAGCTTACGGGCATCCGTGCACTCAAGCACCTCAAATATCTTCTCAACTCTTGGATCCATTGATCCGGTTCGGAGGATCACTTCCCACCTTAGTGAATACGGTGGTAAGTTCCTCTTAAGCGACTCCACTACCCTTGCGTATTACTGCGTGCGGAAGTTAGGAGCATAGGCGGGATAGTAAGTGCAGGGAGGCATCCCATCTTTGAGGAATACCGAATGGTGGGATTGGAGTGTACCCACTTGTGGTCCGTTCCGACCCTCTGGTGGGTCTGTGGAGTGAAATGCAGGGAGGTTGACGGTTGAGAAAAATCAGTATTCTTTGGATGGCGATCATAAATGCTTCTTATTCTTTGAAGCATTTGTTGTTGGAAACTTGTTGGGACTCTTTGAATTATTGTAGCAACATCTCCGGTGTGATAACGGTGGAGGTCGGGAGTGCAGTCATGGGTGGGTCCCCATGTGCCCACCACGACCAAGGTCTCTGGAGGTAGTGGAGGTGAGGTATGCCCCTGAGCGGGACCCTCACAGGATTTTGTGGTCGACCGACCCGCGAGGACCCGTGAGGTACCTCGGGCATTACTACGGATCTAGTGCGTACCATCGTATCTACATACGGAACATATCACACACCATAGAATGATTTAGGCACACAATCATATGCCATTATATGAGGTGTTGTAGTGTATGATAGCACATTAGTAATCATAGCTCAATTCAGATCTGAGCCAAAGTCCACAACATACATGCTAATGGTCCCTTGACCATAGCATATTGATCATAGGAATAATATCCACCATAAAACCAATGAAATCATAATAGGAAAGAGAAGGAAAAGAAAAAGAAGGAAAATTTTCAAAATTTTCAACATTTCCCTCTGTCTAACGTGGGATGAACGGCGGGTAGGGACCCTTGATCCACACCCCAAACGGTATTGCACTTGGGTAGGGACCCCTTGATCGACCAGGTCTTGCCGTGTTAAAACACGAGCAGGGCCCTACATGCCTGATCACTGTCCCCTCACCCTCTTCCCTCTCTTTCTTCCTTTTCCTTTTGGCGATCTTGGGAGTCTCCTCGGCGCTTCTACTGCGGTTCCACTCATCCACTCGTGCTTTAGAAGAGTCAACTCCTTCTTCATTCAAGTAAGTTCTTCTTCTTCTTTTTTCTCAGAATTTCTATTTGGGTGAAATGCATGTATAGGGTTTACTTTCTAAGCTTCCTTTCCATATTTTCCACCATAGAATAGTATTACCATGTGTTTGTGATGATTCCATTGTGCTCATTTGTAGTTTATAGGAATTATCTCTCTTTATTTGGAGAAAACCCCAATTGGTGCCCTAGGTTTCCAAATTTGGGGGTTTCTTCAATCCTTACTCTTTTTCTCCAATTGACGACTTCTTTGTCATGCATTTCACTTGTTTTACGCTAGATATACTTTAGATTTCATTGAATCATCCATTATGCTTGAATTCCCCATGTATTTCCATGAAAATCCCTCTTTTTGTCTTGGTTTCTTTAATTTTCATCCCATACTTGTATTCTTCGAATTCCATAACCTATTTGGGGTATGTTCTTGCAAATTTCAACATCCACTCTTGTGGCATTTCGTTCTAGACCCTAGGTTTCAAACTTTTACTTCACTATGAATGGGTTGGTGAATCGAAACCGAACCCTTCCATGTTATTTATGCTCATTCTCTCCTTTGCTGTCATTTTACTGTTTTGGCATGTTTCTATGCGTTGTCATCTACCATGTTTCATATCCTAAGTTTCCCATCGTTACTAGATTGTTGCCGTTCCCATTTTGCATGAATTGAATTTTGGATTTCCCCTTCTTAATGCTGCTGTCCTTTCCTTTCTGTACTAACCCTACTTTCTTTCCTTATTGCCAGAATGTCATCACGCATCGGCAAGGACCATCTTCCTCTGGCGTTCGGCCTTAAGACCACGCTTCTAAGCGGAAGAGTCGAGACCAGCTCTTGACTCCTCGGGGAGACACACTTTTGTCGGTCGACCCTTGGACTATGATGAGAAACACTTCACTAGTCTTGAGAGCCGCAACCAAGCGGCCTAACTTCACAGAAGGGTCGGTGTTGATGGAAAAGAAACCCTGGTAGTCGAGGACTTCCACAAGGCGAGCTTCGGGAGAGGTTCTCGGCATTGGGCTGGGACTCTATTCTTGAGTGAGACCGACCATGCTCGAGCAGCTCGTCCGTCGGTTCTATTGCAACTTTGGAGGTGTCGTATCCGTCGGGGAGTTCACCATCAGGCTTGTGAAGGGTGGATATCGGTGACGGTAGGCACCTTGGCGATATTCGGGCATATCGGTGGCGGGATACCGATACTACAGTCCCCGAGGTAGGCCCGGGACCATTCATGAGCACAGAGGGGGACTTCATCTGAGACCATCTGCGGCGCGTGATCGCTGAGTCGAGACATCTTTCTTCCACGAGTCTGTCTCTTGGCCGGTTGATCGATTCAACTTTGCTCCCGAAGGAGGTCATCGGAACGGTGGGTTTCATGGCGGCTTTCATTGCATTTTGTATCTTCACGGCCGCGAGGGGGAGGCGGGGAGCACTGTGCCTTCCTATATCATCCTCCGGCGATGGAGCACCATGCTTCCCACCTAGAGGGCGGAGGATTCCCATCGGCGGATCCTCACTAGGATCTTGAGTTCTTGAGGTGGATCTGGCGGAGAGGAGGGAGACTACAGGCTGATAGGTTCGATCGGCAACCTCTTGAAGATGGGTCTCCATACCCTCATGGATTCACCTCCTAGGTGGGAACTTCGGAGAGGTAGGGGTAGGGCTGCCCCTAGAGGATGTCCTCATGGAGGAGGAGTCGGTGGGGAGGATGAGGACTCGTTCCTCGGGGATGAGGAGGAGGATCGATGGGTGGCGGCATTCTGAGGCGCCTTAGGAGTCGAGAGGTCGGGTCCTAGTTCTTCCGGCTGCAGCCCCACCATATGGAGCCCCACACAGGAGTGGTGACTCGACTATGAGGCGGGACAGCCTCCATGCGGGCCTTGCAGGATGGCGGGTTCAGATCTTGGGCGGTGGGCGAGATTGCCTCAGGCGAGACCACCTTGGAGGATTCCTTAGTAAGGTGGGTGGGACTTGGACACGGGGCCAATGCTATCTCGATGAACTATGGCGGCTTGGAGGAGTGGCTGGTGAGCAGCGAGTTCGATTATTCGATCACGCCTCAACGTCAACTCAAGCCTCCGGTGAGCGTGGTGATCATCGGCGCGATGGCGGCGAGCGGCGACGGTGAGGGCTTGCTTGCCTAGCTATGTTTACCCGTTTTCTCCTTTTTGTAGACATTGTATATTTATTTATTCTCATTCCTTGTATATGTATTATGGCTGGTTTCATTTATGGAATAAAATATCTTTGGATAGTGGATTTTGTGGTATTTTCATATGTGGAGTACCGTGTAGTTTTGTGGTGATGTGATTTTCTATCGTACTTTTTGTTATATTATTATACATTGTTTATCGGTGTTTGTGTAAAATTTTTGGAAATCCCATTTTCGCCGTTATCTTTTGCGAAATTTCGTCAAAATAGTACTTTATAGGTTATAGTACCAACCTAATTACCTTTTATCTACACTCGCATGCCATGAATGCAACTTATAATATAACCCCACTTTTATACTTTCTTTCTTTGACTTTTAATTCTTTAAAGCTTTTATATTAGCCCAACCCCATTTTCCTATTATAGAGTCTCGAGTTCTAATGGTATCTTGTGAGTGAAGCGAGCATCACGCTCTGATACCAGTTTGTCACACCGTTCACCTGAAACGGAGGGGGTGACAGTTAACAGGAGTTAACCCAAACTGCCGGGATCATCGGAATCTTGTATTCCACCGGCATACACACACTAACATCAATTCATCGGATCGGTGGAAGACTAAGTTTTACACATAAATAATTCCCATATACTTGATACCCAAATGGTGATACAATAATTATATACATTTGGGCCGAAGGCATGATATATACACAAAAGAATAAAGTTCAAATATCAAGTATATACAAGAATTCATCAAAAATCATCAAAGTACACAGCTCGGCTCGGTATCAAGGCTGGAGCTCAGCTCGGCATCAAGGGTTGTGCCAGCTCGGCATCACATAGAAGAGCTCATTTCGGCCTCGGTAGTGGAGCTCAGCCTGACCTCAAGGGAGCTCGGCTCGGCCTCGAGCTACTATCCTGCCACAGCTCTCACATCTGCGATCTCGTCGTGCTCAAACTCCTCGAGGTCCACAGGTCCTCTTGAGGAAACTTCATTGTGGGACCCACCCCATCTCCTCGGATGAATGACGCAAAATCATCTAAAAAGGGGTGTACACGTGGGATGAGCTCACTAGCTCGATAAGTAGAAGGTGGACCACACACAGCAGTCCACACATCACAACACATCATATGCACTATATGCCATGCTATTCATTTTAAATCACATACACCTAATCAATCATTACTAAGTCTTTGGTTTAAGTGCTACTACAACCACGGTCTTGGCGTATACTCAAATGCGAGCATGAACTCCCTCCTGATCGCCCATGGGGCTGTTGGAAAAGGCCCACCGTGAGTACTCGGAAAAATAAAGACAATGCCGTCCACCGGCTCTCAGCAAAAGTAAATAAATTAAATGGCAGTCTTGACTCCGACAATTTAAAAGCGATCGATTGGCCCTCTTGAATATACCACGGGGTTGCTTGTCCTACATGACTCACGGGCGTAATGCCTAACCGCCCGATGTCAAACAACGCGACCCTGCTTCCCCCAAATGGCAACCCAACACCTTAACCCCTGTTGGGAAGGGTTCGTAGCAGGATGGTGAGAATCCTAATACCCATGCTCCTATATGTAATCTGACTGCATAGTGCCTCCGTGTCCCATACCATGGGCCACCAATGCATTCGTTCCAAGCCGACCCACGGCATCTAGTCTATCAATGCATTATGCAACATGATGTACACATTAGACATATAACATCTCATTCAATTTGCATTTGAAAAGTAAACATAAGCGTGTATGCACATCAAAGTGTGGAATGACTAATCTATATAGCATATTCATGATGGCGTGACTAGATTAGATATAGTTATATGAATGCCAAACAAATGCCTTGAAACAAGGCTACGTCCCTCTCCACTTACTTGTAGCGTACAAAGTTCCCTTCGATGGGTGAGATCCGAACAAATCGGGTGGATTTGGTGAACCTAACAAAATTGAGAGGTTAGTACTTCACCATTTTAGAATCAAAATTAATGAAATCCGACGTCAAAATCGTGTTTAGAGCGTGAAAGAAGGTCCACGTCCGATTTGGGCTCGATCGTACATAAAGGTCATCTTGAGGCCCACGAGTGGAGTCGACGGTTAAATTGTCTACCCACCGGTCCTACTGTCGGTTTGGACCGCGGGTATGGACCCTTGGAGACCCGCGGTCCTACCGCGGTTTGGCGAGGACCCCATCCTCTCGGTGGGTGCTCTCGGTAGTAGGGACCCGTGGTTGTACCCCATGTTTTGGCGGAAAAACCCGATTTCTTCTCAACTTCCTCCATTCCTTGGGGACCCAAATGGGGCTTTTCTCAACCCATTCTTCACACCTTTAAAGTCCTATAGGATGGTTCTAGCTTAGATCTAAGTTAGATTCAAGTGAGGGAACCACCTTACACTCTTTGCTCAAGAATGACTTCAAACCCTCAAATCACTTCCAACTCACAATGCTCCTTCTACCTTGTCAATATCTCTTCAAATCCTTCAAGATCAACACATAAATCATCTATTAAACCTTAGATTCATCATTTCAAAGGGTGTTTACAAGATCTTAAGAAACCATACTTGAATCAAGGGTTTAAGCGTGGGTATGGTTAATGTTCATAAAACCCAACTTTTCTTACCTCAGTGTAGATCTCGAGTTGAAGATTACTCTCCAACAGGAATGGCAAGATCGAGCTTGGTAGCCACTGAAATCCTTCATTTCTTCCTCTTCCTTTCTTCTTCCTTTCTTTTCTCTCTCCTCTTTACTTTTCTCACCAAGCGTCGAGGGTAATAAATGGAAAAAAATCATAAAGCCTTTATACTATTCCTACTTAAGTGAATAGTGTTGGATGGAGTCACTTTCGGTGGGTGGGTGTACCCACTGTTATACCACGAGAGTCAAGACATGGGATTTTGACGGGTTGGGACCTCGGCTCGGACCCCAACCCGAACATCTGATGTAGCATACGTATATACCTTAAAATACGGATATAATACTGTTTTATCCATTACATAGCTATAGTAGGTGCCGTACGGTTTGGGCACTCCGTCTCTTCAGCCTTGACTCGGACTTGTCGGGCCAGCGGTGTTTAAGGTCACCCGAGCCATCATAGCCCATAAGGAACCCACTCTAATATCCTCTGGCTCGGTTCCTGCATAATTAAACCGGTTCAACCGCGAAATCAGATCGGGTTTAAGAAGCGGGATATTACAGAGTGGGATAAGTGTTGGATATTATCCGTACGACTAGATGATTGTATAAGCAGCGGATCTATTAAAATGCCCAATTAATATCTAAAACCTGTCTTGAGATGCTTTCATAAACATCTGGTCTATTGTTTTTAATACATTAAAGAGGTAAGAGCAATTTTTTTTTTACCCAATATAAATCCCCCTTCTCCTTCGTTTATCTCACTCTTTAGGTTCTCTTGAAAAAAAAAAAAAAAAAAATATTACTCCCTTGAACTTGGCCTATATTTATGAAAACTCCCCTATCTTTTACATTTTTTCTGATACTCTCCTGTTTTGGGGATTTTACATCTCTTTCTCCCCTCCTCTTTCTAAATTCCCAAATTACTCTTCCTTTTCACTTGTAACCTTTTAAAAAAATTTCAATATATATATATTTTTTGTTCAATACATGTTTTTACTAATCTAAGGAAACAACCAACCGGTTTTGTCCTTTTATTATTACTTGGTTTAAATATTGCCTTGTTAGCTGAAACTCAAACTCCTCCTTGGCTCCCATATCATTATTTTTCTATTTTATATTTTTTTATTTTTTATTTTTTTAAATGCATTAGTATTGAGCATAGTAAGTTCGGGAACAGATACGCACGACAATTAAATGGGTCATATGGAAATAATATTTTTCAAAAATTCAGTGCAATAAAATGCGCACGACAATAATATGGTATCTGTTTAATATGATTTTTATGTGAAAATACAGGAACAAAAATACGGGTTTGTTTTGGTATTAAGAATGAACTAAAACTAGTTGTTTACAACTAAATTTTAATATTCCATGCTCTCATGAACACCTAAATCCGATCTAGCTTTTCAATTGGGGATTATTTTTTTATTTTTTTTTTACATCTAATATTTATTTTTTTACATCTAATATTTTTTTTTACATCATTATAGTGTCTATCATAGCCAATGTTGATATGTGACTCATCAACCACTTTCTATCATAGTAAATAATAGCATATATTTGTCAAATTAATAATAATAATAGCATGTGGATAATCATTTAACAAATTAAAATATCATCATTGATATTATCTTAACAAACAAAAAAATCTATAGCAACTCCTACTGATGCGGATCCGTATTCTAAAATCGGAATCAGATCACATATAGGTCCATTTAAATATTCAATAATTCAATCATAATAACTAACGGTAGATTCGTAATAAATGTAAGATTTTAAATTGGGTGGCAAAACTATAATTAAGTAGACTTAATTGGCTAATGGCTAGGAACAAGAGGATGGACACATAAGGTTCGTAATTAATAGATTTATGCTAAGCTTGAAATGAAGTTAAATAAAGGGTATAAGGTAATAAAGGAGAGAGAGAGAGTGACAATGTGGAAAGAGGGGTTGGAATTAATAAAATAAGAAAGGGAAGCGTGTGTCATCCACATTTTTCTCAAAATCTAGAAACCTAGGAAAAGGGAGAAGTGTCGTTTTGACTTTTGGGATTGAGTTCCCCCCCCCCCAAAAAAAAAAACTAAACATATTAATAAGAATAAAACGTATTATACATGTTTTAAATACGTGTATAATATATGTACTATAAAATACACATATAATACAGATTTTTGGTATTGATACGTCAAATTATGACTTTTTGATTGAAACGTTTGGATACGGAAAAAATCTGCATATTATATGCGAATTTGCTAACTATGGTATTGAGTCACTTAAATATATTATTTATTTATTTATTTATTTTGTCTCATCCATCATCACGAGTTTAGCAATCTATTTTTTTTATCGGTATTAGATTGGTATCAGTCTCAATTGATATTAATTTGGATTGGTATTGAATTTAATGTTACATTCTCCGTTAGGATTGCAACACATGGTTTTAGAGAATAAAAAAATATAAAAAAAAATTGTAAACTTATTGGATCTGTATTGTTCTCAACCAATACCGATACGGACCACTTAATCCTTCCACATTGAAAAAATATTTAAATTTATGGGAACTAGCCACCCTCTAATGGAGGAATAGGACCCATGTAAGGTATTGATTTTCATTCCCAATCAATCAATTTGAAAAAAGTTTAATAGATTACAGGTGAAAAGGAGGGGTAATCTAGGTATTTAAGAACTACAGGGGAGAAAGAGATGTAAAAGTCTAAAAGCAGGGGAGTATTAGAAAAAAAGTATAAGGTAGGGGAGTTTTAGTAAATACAGCCCAAGTGTAGGGGAGTGATAGTAAATTCCCCCACCCCCCCCCCAGCCGAAAAAAATGCACTCTCTAGTTTCTCTTCAATGCAAGTATGACTTCACAAGGAGCGACTAGTTTGTGGAAAGCTTCTCCTCACCACCAGCTCTCAAACCTAACCAGCTCTTCTCTCTCTTGGAGACTAAAAAGCATTAATGGAGCCTTAAAGATTGAGGGTTCTAGGTTTCTCCTTGTTAGGCTCTTTTTTAACTCAAGTGGGTAGTTGAGTTGGCAAGGTACTTTCATCTCAGGAAGTGTGTGATTCTAAGTTTGACTTCTCTTACCTCCTTGGGGCTATTCAAACGGGATGTTTAGTGCTCTTCACTGCTTTCAGTGAAAGTTGAATGACTCTCATTTAACCTTGGTATGACTCAGTCCGTACGGTTGTGGGGTCCGTATGGATCCACAGGACTAGTCAAGCCAAAGGCTTAGATATAGAAAAAAAATAAAAAATGGAAGGAATTTCATACACCAACTCATATGGCCAAAGAGCCATATTTAAAACCGAACTACCGAAGATGATTTACATTAAGTCACATGTTACCACATTCAACACTCTCGATGCAACAAGCTCAACAACGAGTGTGGGTCACATGATATGACCTCTCTATTGATTACCCTCTTTAAATGTTACATAGAACCTACTAAATGTTGGTAATCTTAGACATATACTTTTACATTTGATGCACTCCACTCGACATCATCATAGACCACAATAGTACTTTTGTCGTCAAAGATTCATCAAATGTTGAATGTGGGTAGTTGCCACACATCTACATATTGCTAAACCTTTGTGCCCCCTCTCCCCCAATCCCTTAAAAATAAAAAAATAGAACGTCCTTCAATTTTGATTAAACATCACCTCAGGAGAGTATTAGTTGTGTTACAATAATGAACAACATCATTGTCACATAGCATTGTTGTATGGTCCATGTGGTTGTGGGGTTAGTATGGGCCCACAGAACTAATCAGGCTGAGGGCCTGGATACCCGTCTTAAAAAAAAAAAAAAAAAAAAAATAACATTGTTGATATCATTATAGTGTCTAATGCTAAGGCAGAAAACTCCTCATTAATTGTATTGATTGATTCACAGAGTTTATTTGTAGACTCATATATATAGTCGTTATATAGTTGTTGCATATATAGTTCCTAACAGCCATATCGCTCCTTCCCCTTTATATACTTAAATAAATGGTCCATTACACATTCCTTATGAAAGTGAGTAAGGCTAGATGGCCACCTCACCAAAATCTTCCACTTGGCCATGCTAGCCAAATTTACACTTCACGTTTCTCATTTTCAAGAACAAACCATCATGATGCATTTATTCATGTTTCCATTTCTAGAACAACCATCATGATGCATTTACATTATCACATTTTATGAATAATATTATAAATACATTTATAATCCAAGGGGGTAGCGCAGTTGGTGAGCAACGAACTTGGTTCAAGCCGTAAACTCGGACGCCATAAATTCAACTCCCACTAGGCACACCTTGGGCCACTCACACAGGGGTGTTTAGTGCTCTTCACTGCTTTCAGTGAAAGCTGAATGGTTCTCATTCAATCCCGGTATGACCCGATTCATGTGATTGTGGGGTCAGTATGGGCCCACGGGACTAGTCAGGCCGAAGGTCTAGATACCCATCGTTAGCAAGAAAAAAAAAATATATATATATATATATCAATACATATATATTGTCATGTTCTCATTTTCAGGAACAATAATTAATTGTTGCATTACCAAATTTCAGGAACTACCATTTACAACCACGTTCCCAAATTCTGAAAGCAACAAGAATTATGTGGCTCTGCATTTCACATTCCTAAATTCTAGGAACAACCATCATGATTCAATCACATTCTATATTTATGTGGTTCATTAGTCTCACATTCCAAAATTCCAAGAATAACCATCATGATGCAATCACATCAATATTTATGGGTTATAAGTCTCATATTCCCAAATTACAGGAATGTCCATTGTGATATATTTTCATTCCAGACATTGATTGTTCCAAGTCCCGATAGCTTCAAATACTTGACATAATCTTCTGCACGAACTCCTTTTGTGGAGGGGATCGACAACTATATCACTTGTATATGTGTGTTACTTTAATTTCACTATTTTCTACTATATCTCGTATATAGTGGTACTGTAATCCCACTTGTTTTCCCTTTGAATTGTTGGCACCATTATATATTAAGGTTATTACCACTTGATTATTACAAAAACATTTTCTTTATTCTGTTTACAAGATTCATCACAAAATCCATTGAGACTGCCTTATTTAGACGGCATGAGTAGTTGTCATATAACAAGCAATGTACTTAGCTATTTTTATGTGTACTTTGCAACACACCATTGTTTTTTGCTACCCCTAAGAAATAGCTACACTTTCAAATATAAATGCATGTCTAAAAGTAAACTTAAAGTTGTCTCTATCACCTCTGAAACCAGTATCAAAGTATCAATGAATCTCAGAGGATTGCTTTGGTATTTTCTTATCAAACACGTTCAACAATCAAACATAATAGAGATCAATATGTACCTTGCACCGTACATATATTGGGGATGATTGTAAAGAGTCCTTAATGTAATATTGATGATCACAACTTTGTCTCGAATCTTCCAAAACCTTCAGCCACTCCTTAATACTCTTCCTTGTGGGAGAAATAAATGTATATGTAACTAAGGTTGCAGGGATCCAAGACCAATATTTATAATATTGTCCCAAATTCTAACAATACTTCTACCTAATAATTAATTAACCCCACATTGGGCCACTCACACGGGGGTGTTTGGTGCTCTTCACTGCTTTTAATGAAATTTGAATGGTTCTCATTCAACACTGGTATTACCTGGTCCATGTCGTTGTGGGGTCAGTATGGACCCGCGGGACTAGTCAGGCCGAAGGCTTGGATAGCCGTCGTTAGCAAAAAAAAATAATAATAATAATAATAACAATAATTAAACCTAAAAAATTGATAACTTTCTAATATTTTTTTACTTGCGCTACATTAATTTCAAAGTGACTATCAACTAGTGTAGCCATTGAATATCATTTCAAATAATCACCACAAAACTTTGATTTAGT
>CM040962.1:24984641-25038955 GCA_022985045.1 Macadamia tetraphylla | reverse complement strand
GTTAAAAGCTCCTAGCCAACGGTTCCGTGATGTTCGTGTGTGGAGAGTATAGAGACGTGCTGAGAAAATATATAGCCATTGGACAGGTGTCATACTAACGCTAGAAGATAACGTAGTGGGGAAATTATTCAGTGGTTCTCGTAGGGATCGGTTACCTAACAAAAGGAGATCCTATTTAAGGGAAGGAATTTCAGCCAAGGAAGGATCGATACAACAGCACAAAACCCTAACCAATAATGCAATTCCTTATCAATTTTGTTAAGTTTCTAGTGTTAGATGCAATTTAGGACTCTCTTATTTAGCATTTTGTCTAAATCTCTTTCAAAAATCTTCATTTTTGTGGACTCTTGTGATTTGTACTCAAGACTTGTCTCAAGGATCAAATAGATTGATTCTTCTTCTTCATTCCTTTGAACTTGTTTTACTCGAAGTCCTTGGAGCCATAGGGGAAGAGGGGACTCTAGTCGTTTGATCGAAGTCAGATCGCTTTGAATCCGAACAGGAAGGATTCTGACATGCCTAAGCAAAAACTGATACGGTCACAGTGTCGCGAGGGTCAAAGGAAATTTCACGCCAATAGTTCCCAAAGAGGGTAATCTTTGTATAATTGTGTCACATGCTTATCGACTTCAAAGTTGACACACACACACACACATAAGCATTCGGTGGGGTTGAGGTTGAGGGTTGGCACATACTAATGACTTTAATTTGCTTCTTCTTCTTCTTCCATTAATAACTAATACCAAAGCCGATGATGTTACAAGAAGGCTAATGGAAGCAATTTGGGGTTGAGGCCATGAGGGGGTATGTACTAATGACTCGTAA
This sequence comes from Macadamia tetraphylla, assembly GCA_022985045.1. Taxonomy (NCBI): domain Eukaryota; kingdom Viridiplantae; phylum Streptophyta; class Magnoliopsida; order Proteales; family Proteaceae; genus Macadamia; species Macadamia tetraphylla. The sequence goes on along the minus strand of CM040962.1, from coordinate 25,038,130 downwards.
TGATGAATAGAAAGCAAATGAATGAGAGAATAGCAGAAAGGAGGATGCATAGAGAAGAAGCATAAGGCATTCCATATTTGGAGGTAGGGACCGAAAAGCCTTTAGAATCCTAAAATGGAAGGGTTTCAATTCCCAGCCTTGTGAGAAATTAAGAGTTGCAGGCACTAGCAACATCTAGTTGTCTATGCTTGTTTAACTAAGAACCGGTCCACTTCACTCTCTCTCTCTCTCTCTCTCTCACACACACACACACACACACACACTAGGCACTCAACCTTTTTATCTCTCTTCAACCCTTCACCGTTTCATAGTTCACATTGTTTTTTCTTCGTAGACTTCATATATACTAGTTCCATACAAGAGAATCATTGACACCACAGATAAAAACAATAACTTATTTACTTATTTTGGTGAAACCAATAGTTTATTTTTTCATGTCGTATAATAATAATAATAATAATAATTATTATTATTATAATTATAATAATAATAATAACAATATTTCTTTGCTCATGTAATGAATAAGGATGGAGCGGTTGGAGGATCAAAGTAGGATAAGTTAATTCTCCCCCTCGCTAAGGTAGGTGAGATGCTTTACTTGTCCTCTATCTCAAAGAGGTAGAGATCCCTATTGGCGTCACTAATGCTAGGAAAGTTTAAATCAATAAATTCGACATCATGTGACTTTATATTGATCATTCCTCCATCCAGGTGTTCATCGTACTTGACGTAATCCTTCGATCTATTGGAATATTTTATAAAGATGTGTTCTCTAGCTCTTGGACTAAGCTTTCTAAACTTATGGGAGGTGATGTGAACATAACTTGCTGATCCCCATGGTCGCATATGCCCCAGGTTAGGTCTTTGCGCCCTTCCATAACTCGTAGGGGGTCAAGGAACTAATTGCGAAGGCACCCGGTTAAGAATGTAATCTACATTCAAAAGAGCATCTCCTAGAAAGATATTGGGAAATTGGCTTGTGCCATCATCGACCCAAGCATATCTAAGAATGTCTTATTCCTCCTCTCCTCTACAACATTTTACTGCAGAGTATAAGGAATGGTCAACTATCTACAAATCCCTTTTTCCTCAAATAGTTCTTTAAAATGATCAGATAGATACTTGAATCCTCGGTCAAGGCATAGAGTTTTTATGCTTTTACTTAACTGATTCTAAACCTTTGCCACAAAGCATTTGAAGCAATTTATGCCTCGTAGTGGTGATCGATCAGATACGCATAATCGTATTGCGAATAATCATCAATAAATGTGAGAAAAAAAGAGGTGCCATGATATGCCTTTACATCATAGGTTTTCAAATGTTTGAGTGGACAAGTTCTAGAGGCTGGGTAGCTTGGACTGCTTTTCCAAAAGGTTTTCGATGAACCTTTCTGCTAGATAAGGCTTGCACATAGGAATGTTGACTTTAGCGAGTGAGCCTAAAAAGCCTTCTCTAGATAACCTAGCCATTTAATCTCGCTCTATATGTCCCAGTCTAGCAGGTCATGTAATAGATTCAGAATTATCATATGTATTAACTACATAAGAAATAGATGGAGCAAAATCAATTAAATCTAATTAAAAAATTCATCAATTAAGGATTCATGTCCAACTATAGTACTACTCATATAAAACTTTAAAGTGTAACTATCAATATGGAAAAATATCCTAAAAGTAATAATACAACAACTGAAAGTAGATTATGTTGAATATCCAGTGCATAAAGCACATTATGAAGAAGAAAGGTGCGCCCAATATGCATCTTGAGCTAATAAGTACTAACTCCTCGAACTGTCTCACTATTTTTGTTCCCCATGAACATGTTCTGCGATCCAACTAAAACTCTGCAATAATTTACAAAACTCCTTTGATCTCATGCTATGTGTTTAATTGCTCTTGTATCTAAAATCTAATCAGACTTTGTATAGGCAACAAAAACATAGGTACAAATAAATGTATAGAGAGATTGGGATAAAAATGGTACCTTCTTTGGCTCAGTGCAATCATGAGCAAAATGTCTCATCTTCTGGTAATTGTAGCATTTGACATTGGATAAATCTTTTTTTCCGCCACGCTTACCTCTATTAGGTTTAGACTTACGCTTGCCTCCCTGGGCGACTAGGGCAGTAACACGGTTCGCCTCCTGGCACTCTGTCTCAAGTTCCACATGTATGTAACTTTAGCAAAATTCTTAAAACCATCACTGTGTGTGAGAATGAGCTTTATGGGGCTCCAAGAATCGAGTAGTATCTTGATGACACTTTGAACCTGCTACTCGTTAGTAAAGGTGGCCCCAGCATCTTTCAGCTCCCGAATTATGTCTTTGACCACCCTATGGTGTTTAGACATAGTTTGCTTAGAGTCCATCTTATACATTAACCTTATTGTAGATGTACCTCCGAAGTTAATTTCAACTGGTCCCACATGGACTTAACCGCAGTATATTTCTAATCATTTATCATATCATCATGTATAGCTTAACATAATAAAGTGCATACTATGATCTTTTTTCACCCACTAAGAGGTAATACCCTTCGCGGGTTTGTCCATATCAGTGATCAAATACTCATGGTAATTTTGCTTATCGAGCAAATATTGCATCTTTTGATGCCACACGTGATAGTTGGGTCTAGTCAGTTTGTCACTACACACAACGATGAGCAATGTAAACATACATGCACATCAATATTTTGTTCTAAAAACCCTGATTAAAATTAATGTTCCCTACTACACACGGTGAGAGACCAAATGATTCACTAGGCTCATAATAAAATTTCACATGTGCGGGTTAGAAACATATAATTTAATCGATTTGAACATATATATGGAGAATTAGTGTCGCTAATCAACAAAATTACACTATACAAACTGGTGCACATGGGTACGACATAGGAACTCGATCAGTATTTAAAGTGGCATGTCGAGGTAGTGTAAGCGTATGATATGAAGTGTGAGATGTTTTCCCTTTACAAGGCTTCTCAAAATATTTAATTAGATTGTCCTAATAATAATTACAACATTTAAAAGTCCAACTACATCAATTTACTGAATAGGGAGCCTACACTTTACATCATGCACAAAGACTATTTCTATCACAAATACAAAGAACATGCCCACTTAAATAAAATACTAATTACGATCTCCGACCCAAAATAAGAATAAACAACCACAGGCCGGTGGGTGATAATTGATTGTGCATCCCAACAAGTGAAGCGAGTCATAAGTCAATTACTGTCTTGAGAGGGTAACATTATTTGACAAAATATATATATTCCATCTAAACATATTAAAGTGAATATGATGTAAGTCAAAGGTTACGAATTCAAGTCATGCCAATGATCCCAATAAAGTTACGCATATAGCATAATATATACTATCATGACAATTAATATCACATGATCGAATAAATCATAACCATGCACCATAAAATCCATCACCATAGCAATCTCATTAAGACATGCCCATCTCTATCGAAAATATCACGACTCATTATGGTTTGAGAAAATGGATTGCATTGGTATTGGTATTGGGTCTTTTCCGATCCCAATTCTTGGGTAATACCATATTGATCAATGGGCACCTATATAAATATATATATATATATATATATATATATATATATATTTTAATTAATTAATTGAATCAGGGATGCATCTGTTCGATTTGATCCGATCAAGATCTGAATCAGATCGAATCGGTATTGGCTTAGACGAGGCCTAACCCAGTCCATACGGGTTAAGTCAAAACTTTTTCATAAAGTAAAACCATTTTTTACTACTATAAGCTATTCAAAATACCTCTTTTTTACTTCTAATTATATATAAAAAAATTTCGTTATACTTGTGACATAAGAAAAAATTAATAATAATAATAATAATAATTATAATAAAGCTCTCGTTGAATAGCTTTAGGAAACGTTTTTTTCTTAAGGAAATAAGGAAATAAAGAAATAAAAAGAATAGGTCCTCCTCAAGAACTCTAAAACCACACGCCCACACCATGCCCATCTCCGATCTCACGCTCGACCTCTTTGCGACTTCCAAACATTATCACGCACCATCAATGGTGACCGACAGCGGCCCACAACTAATAGCGTGGACAAAGGGTGCGAACCAAAAAAAAAAAAAAAAAGTTCAGCCTACAGTGGCAGCTCGCGGACAGCACAGAGCTGCAGAAGCCGTTAGTGATCTCACATAAGCATGGGCGTGGGTTCGGGGCTGCCGAGGATCAATGGCAGCAAACGATGCTACTGCTGCAACGTGCACGATGCACACGACCATGAGGTTTGGTACTTGCAATGCAACAGAGCCATGACCAAGTGGAAAAATCGTCAATTCGATTCGAAATTCCGGAAATACCATCTGGGTGACACGGTATTGATACCAATACAATGGTCCAGATCTGATTTAAATGTCTCTTCACTGATTTAATGTTTTATTAGTTGTACCAGATCTGGACCATTGTATTGGTATTAATACACGTGTCACCATCTGAAGGTGGTATTGCACGGAATTGTACGAGATTGGAATTGCAGACGATTTCAACCCCCAACTGTGGCGATGCATGTTCAAGCGTGATGAAACGCGATAGGGTATATAATCAATAACCTAGTTATGATGTTAATGCAAAACGGAAAGTAAATAGAGGAACGTGGATTACCTTAACGTAGCTTTTCATGCAGTGGAATAGATCGGGTTGCACCACATGTTGATTCGCATAGACAACGACGAACTAAGTATTATGACAATCTCGGTAGGCAATGTTCAACCCTCCAAATTTAAGGATTGTAATGGATATTCTTAAGACACACACACTCTAAATTGAGAGGAATAGAAGAGAATAAGGAGAGCTCGTGAGATCAGATAAAAAACCTTGTTTTGTTGGGGACAAACCTTTTATTTATAGAGATTTAGTCAACTAGGGTTCTTAATCCTACTAGATCTATGATTACCTCAAGTAAACGACTCATGAGCGAACCGAGTCAAGACCCAATTTGATTAACATCATCCTACCTATCTTTTGATTAAGAGAAGTTGGCTCCTTCTTGTGTATATCGGTATGTGTAGCATCAAGGTCTTATGAGCGATTTTTTTGAAGAAGCAATCATAGCCTTGGATCCGCTAGGAACAAATGCTGCACACCTAGATAGCTATGAGCAGTCTATGAGCGATCTGCACCATGAAGAGGAGCCAGATCCAGAAGCTAGCCAATGTGGATGCAGAGTGAAGAAATCTGATATGCTTGTTTCTCCAATCTAAATGTATGGCAAAAGAACAATAAAGCTGAGTATCGTCATTTCTCTTTGCCAAGTCACTGCTGTGGTAAAGCTTAACAATGCCTAAAATCAACGATTGGGGATCGATTTCAGTTGGAACTAAATAATATCACTTTATGATATTTTCCAAGTTTCGATTTAGAGGTGTCAATGGGTTGGTCGGTCTGGTTTCATCAAATTGAATTGGTTTTGGTAAGGTGTACAAAACCAAATCAAAACCAAAAGATAAAGTTTCCTCTCAGTTCAATTTGGTTCGATATTTTATCGGATTGATTTAATTAACAGGCCTTTATTGATCCATTATTGGGTTGCCACCAGTTCAATTTTCTAAGTACTTCTATAGATATGCCATTCAAATAGTCCCCTTAAGTGAAATTTTGTTAATGTGAAAAAAAAAAAACATAAACACCTTTCATTTTGCGGATGAGATTACTTGGTGGGTAGTTTTTTCATCTATTTCTATTTCGACCATTTGAAAGTTGTTTTGTTTTCCCATTTGGATAGCTAAGGTATTATTATCACTCCCCCACACATGACCTATATTTATTGATCCTCCCCTACTGTTGAACTTTGTTTCTGATTCCGCTCGAAATTTGTTTCTACCTCTTTTTCTTTTCATGTATTTAAATTCCCCCAAATTACCCTTATGTACATGAAAGTCACTTGATCGATCCAAATAAATTTCAAGCAACCCGGGAAGCTACAAAATATGGAATCAGGAATAAAGCTCTTGCTGTTATGATAAATATCATTAGAGAGTGAGAAAAGCAGACCATGGAACAAATATGGTTTTCATTACTACTATTAGTTAAAAAAAAAAAAAAGAAGAAGCCACAATCCACCTCCTCCACTTATTTTAAATAAATAAAACTCAGTATAGCATGGATAAACTAGCAAGACTTTTATATCATCAAGGAGCTAGCTAACGTTTGATTTAATCTTCAAGACTTTTTTACTTTAACAAAAGAGCGTTGGCAATAGGGGGTGAAACAAGGCCATGTTGGGCCGGATTTTTTAAAACCCTAGCCAACCTTAGGTCCCAAAACTCAACCCTGACCCAACCCAAACCTGTAGGGCCCATGCCTATGTTGGGGATATCCACTTACCTCAAGAGTACTATCTCTAATAATAGATTTGACGATAAAAAACAAATGAAAATACTAATAAATATCTACCAAGTTATTTGTGAAAGCAAGTTCTCAATATGACACATGTATCAAATTCCTCAAGATGCTAGGCCTCAAGCCCTCAAGTGTCAAGACATGAAAATCCTTTGAAGATGATGGCAACCTCAAGCATCAAGGGCTCAAAGATGCTAAAGACAATCTACAAAAAGTCAAGTTGAAGACCTAGCGTGTAAAGTCTCATGTAATTGCACACACATTGCACAAACTACACCGAATTATCTTCTGCATACATGCATTATAAATTAACCTAGTATGACTCTAGGTGGTTCTCATTGACTATGTTTTTGGACCTATAGTGTATTGGCTATGCCAAATCACATCCATTGCTGATTTGACATAAAGGTCCTTACTTGAAGATATTTTTGTCATTTTAAATGACTGAATCATAAGGAATCTTTTACTGAAAAGTGTAGAGCCTTGAGTTGAAACCAACACAACTTGAAGCTAGTCAATCAGACTCTGTATGAGGAAGTTAGTACTGTTTTAATAAAGATAGTCAATTGGGCCAAAATATAGAGACCTGTCGGTAACTACCGGTAGTGTTCTATTTCGAAAGAACTTCTCAATCTTTGGCCAACAGTAGCCCATTGATAATAACTAGACCCTATTGGCACCCTACCAGATACCTCTCGGTAAGGTCTCTGTTTTTTTTCTTTTTTGTTTTTCCCATTAATGTTCCATGCATTAAAAAAATGATCAATACACAATTAATATTATAAAATACAACAACGTAATAGATGTTCAAGATATCTGACCATAAAAATCAATTACTTAGATTTCATCATTTTGAATACAAGGATAGGATTACAGCCTATATCATATCATATAATCAGGGTTAAAATCAAGGTTGGGCTGGGTCCTGGGTTGACCAAACCCTATCCTAGGATTAGTGTTTTTCAACCCTAACCTACCCTCAGGTACATTAATCTTAACTTAGGCCTTGTTCGGGCTCAAAGTAGGTTCATGCGGATTTGGGCAATCAGGGCCATCAGGGCCAAACTAACACCCCTAGTTGGCAACATAAGTGGATAAGAGGATAACACCAACCAATTTTTGAGCCCCACCAATGGAAGTCACCATAATAAAAAAGACGGTCATGATTATTACCTTCGAAAGGAGCCTTACAATAACATCCATGGCCATTTAAGCGACTTTCCTTTCATTTAAACGAAAGTGGTCTTAAGGCGTAGAATTAAAGAGAGAGAGAGAGAGAGAGAGAGAGAGAGAGAGAGAGAGAATGGAATTTTATACAGGGATATGTCTACATTTTTAACATTAGTTGGTCATATCTTTAGTCACATCAAACAATATATTTTCATTTAAATTTTTTTTACCATGTTTATTAATTTGTTCATTTTTTTTTGAATATTAATTTGTGCATTTGAATGGTAATAAACTATAAAAACCTTATCGGCTAGATAATTTCCATTCCAAATACATGGATATACAATGAGAGAAGGCCAACACATATTTTCCAATTAAGAGGTACCCTATATGTGCAATGATGTGATGCACAACATCACCTCTGCTTTCTTCAGTAAGATCATATTTTTAAGTATAATTTTGGATCAATTGTATTATCCAATTTGTATCATTGGTATTGGCTATTTAGGTGATCTTTTCTGAATTTTCACCTGATTCGAGACCGATACCATCCCATACATATCGGTGTGATATTGCTATTGGTGCTAATTGGACTTAAATATGTACAAGGCAAGCAATATATGAGTAGCCCACCAAAGGAGCAACATGAAAAAAAGAGAGTTTGAGAACAAGGATTACTATAGGAAAAAAAAAATCATTGCTTGTTTTTAAGTAAAAGCCGAAAATGATGTTCAAAATGTAGGAAATTTTACATGAGAGAATATTTTTATGAAAAATATCATTTGCATGGACAATTTTACAATGAAACAAACAAGGCGATGTCTAAGAGGATCCCATTATCTTTAAGTTACCTCAATTATTAAACTTAGGTCAATGTATATTTTGTTGGCGGAACTGACAAAAGTAGATTTACGTTTATTATATTAATCTTTAACATCTTGCTATGTATTTTTCACAAGTGAACAATCCCATTTTTTATTAACATAGTGTTAGAATTTATTTATATATCATGGATTAAGTTAGGGATTTTCTTATAACATTTAACACTCCACATTGTGTCAAAAAGTTTGTCACCTCTTTTTTTTTTTTTTTTTATTAGTAGGTCGCACGCGGAACAAACGGAATAAATTTAAGTATTAAATAATGATTTTACATGAAAAGCATCTAGAATCTTAAATCCACCACTCCATCACCTATCAGTGGTTCAAAATGGTAAATTCAAGTTTATGATAACGTTGCAATGAGAGAGGAGTGTTGACCTTCACCCCATTTGTACTTTTAACTTTTTTCCTTTCTCAATAGCGTGTTTGCTAGCACTGGCTCCTCTTACATTTCCTTCATTCAACAAAAATACTCTCTCTCTCTCTCTCTCTCTCTCTCTCTCTCTCTCTCAAAGAGAGATGGGCCTGATCATTGCTACACATACTGGTCTCCAATTCCCGTCTCAGGAATGTACAAACCAAACCACATAACAAATCCCCCACTTATGCTCCTGTGGTTAAATTTAATATTATACCTATTCCTCTGGCCTAACCTGCTCCACCCTCTACAAATCCCCGCCCTTCTTTTCTCCCCCCCTTCGATGCTCTCTTGTTTTCCTCATCTCTCATCCAAATCCTCAATCGTCCTGTGGTCTATTGCACACCAAATCCTACACCAGACTAGGAACGGGATGAAAGTGAGAGAGAGATAGAATGAGATTCATACGAAGAAAGAGAGAGAGAGAGAGAGAGAGAGATCAGGTATGAGGAGTCTGGACTAGGGGTGTCAAAAGGTCGGTTCGTCTCGGTTTTGATCGAGCTGAATCGATTTTGGTCTAGTAATGAGGGAAACTAAAACTAATCCGTCAAGTAACTTTAGTTTTTAGTCAGTTTCGGTCTGATTTTGGTTTATTTCAGTTTTCAGTCAGTTTCGGTTTGATTATAGTTTATTTCAGTTTTTTAATATCGCTTTACTATTAGCTTAGATCCCTTTTTTTTATTTTTTTGCTAGAACCATAATGAAAATCTTATACTCATAACATCTAGTGATGAAAAATTTGGCGAAAACACTTTAAATTTGTAACAAAATGAAAGTTTATCATTGTAAGGGAAAGATAACTAATATGAAACCAATGGATAACTAATAATGAACAAGGAAATCGATGAAGCATTGTTACAATTTACAAATCATTTTCCCTATTCATACATCACCTTCATTGATTTGTAACAATTCTCCTTACAACAAAAAAATATTCTCACTATTATAGTAAAAGATGGATGATTAATTCACCTATTTATAACTTCATAATCACTTGTTTTTGTATCGGTCACATTCGGTTCGATTTTGGTTTGAATCGGTCTGGTTTTTAGCCTGTCCTTCCATATTCATTCAAACCAATCCGATAAGGATCAGTTTGGTTCGGTCCAGGGTTTCTCGATCACTTTTCATCAGTTTTATCAGTTTGGGCTAGGTTTTGACATCCCTAGTCTGGACTTTGCAAATGGATAGTCCACCTTCTATTTGAGCTCACTCTTGACAAATTCCATGTTTTGGGTGAGAACGCAAAAGTCGCAACTGACCATTTGTGAAAGTTGAGATGAAAACGAAGTCAAATTACCTTGCTGATGTTTACATTGCCTCTTGAAGGAGGGCTAGGAGGCATAGAGTTTCTAAATTATTCAATTCAAGAAGTTTTTATTCCTTCTAGTTCTTGCACGCACAGTGTCTGTGTTTTGCAGAGCTCGAGAAATGATGAAGGGTAGCGCCCATAGATGAAAGAGGACTGAATTACATTAATACTCTTTTATCATCAGCAAATCAGTCATTATCAAACAAATTTAAATCTCTATTTGTAATGAAGAAAATGGTGAATAAAAGAAGGTGCCATTCAGATAGTCCCATTATGTAAAACTTTATTGTTAATGCGAAAATGAAAAAGAAAATGCCTGTCATTTTGAGGAGAAAGATTGCTTAGTGGGTTGCTTTTTCAAGTATTTCCATTTCAACCATATGTAAGTTGCTTTATTTTCTTATTTGAATAGATAAGGTATTGTGGAAATTATCATCATTCCACCACACTTAACCTATATTTATTGATACTCCCCTACCTTTAAACTTTGTTTTTTATTTCTCTTCCCCCACCCCCCCCCAATAAAAATAATAATTAACTATTACCTCTTCTTCTCCCCTGGTATTTTAAAATCCCCCAAATTACCGTTATGTACACATGAGTCACTTGATCGATCAAAATAAATTTCCCACAACCTGAGAAACTAAGAAATAACAACCCGAGAAACTACAAAATATGTGACAAGCTTGCAATCGCTTTCTTGTATGCCAAATATGATTAGAGAGAGACAGAGACGGAGAAACATACCACAGAACAAATATATTTTTCAATACTATTATTATTATTATTATTAAAAATAAAATAAAGCCACAATGCACCTCCTGCACTTATTATAAATAAATAAAACTCAGTAGCATGAACAAACTACCAAGCATTCCATATAGTGAAGGAGCTAGCTAACATTTGAATTAACCTTCAAGCCTTTTTGGCTTCAACAATTTCTTGAGCCCCACCAATTTTTTGAGCAAAGCAACATTCAATAACACGAGGACAACACCAACCAACTTCTTGAGCCCCACCAATGGAAGTCACCATAATAAAAAAAATGATCATGATTATTACCTTCGAAAGAAACCTTACAATACCATCCATGGCCATTTAAGTGACTTTCCTCTTGATTTCTTGTTTTGTTTTTTCTTTCCCCCTTCTTATCAACTGAAAGCTTAAGTTAAACAAAAATGGTCTTGGGGTGTAGAATTTATAGAGAGAGAGAGAGAGAGAGAGAGAGAGAGAGAGAGAGAGAGAGAGAGTAAATGGAATGGTTATTTCCTTCCATTCCTTGCCTCGAAGGCTTAAAGTATGAATATTTGCGACGTGCAAGAATTTAACAGCATTACCCACAACATCTTCTAGGAATCTATATTTGCAACATCCAAGAATTTAACAGCATTAACTGCAACATCTTCTAGGAATCTGTATATCTAATTATATTTCATATATATTTTTGGAAAGCAATGCCTTTGGATGACAATGATCCATATAAAATCCATTTTTTATAACATTAATTGTCATATCTTTGATTTCTTGCCAATGTTTATAAATGTGTTTTAAGTTGTAATAATCTATAAAAATCATATCTTATAGATGGTTCCAATCCAAATACATAGTAATATATATAGTGTGATGTCTACATTTTTAACAATAGTTTGTAAATTATCTTTGGTCACATCAAATAATATATTTCATTCAGTGTAAAAATTTGTTTCCAATTTTTACTAATTTGTGCATTTAAATGGTAATAAACTATAAAATCTTTATCGATGTTTCCATTCCACATACAAAGTAATATATATAACGAGAGAAGGCCAATACATATTTCCAGTCTAGAGGTACTCTATTGTGCAATGATTTGGATGGAAAACATCATCTCCGCTTACTTTAGTAAGGATCAACTTTATATATATATATATATATATATATATAAGCCAGGGTGGTGGTGAATTCGGTTTATCCTGTTTTGCAGATCTCTTTTCTTTTGTGTAATCGTTTTATTTTTAGTTTTTGACGGAGTATTAGCCTTTGGACTATTGGGAGGAGTGGCAGAAGAGTGTAATACCATGTTTGTGCTCAACTTAAGTTGGAAATATCCCTTCAAATGACTAGATCTAGGAGGTTACCCCAAGTTTAAGATTTCTCAAACAATGAATCGTCTATCCCACTCCATGTCAATGTGATCGGCAGGTGAGGTGAGCACAAGTTCTAATGTGCTCAATTATGATGAACAAATAATGAACATAGACAAAAGACTCCAAAATTGGGATATGCCCAAAATTTCACAAAGAGAAGTATACGAGAATGACTGGCAAACATATTTCGAGACCATCAAAACTGTTGAACAAACCATCAATTTTACAAATGAAACACATGAAATTACCCTTTTTGATCCCAGATCTCTACAAGACCATCTCAAAAACAAATCTAATTATGTCCATATTGGCCCCGTCCAAGTGGCCATCAAACCCCTTCACCGTGAAGGCCTTAACACTTCCATGTTATTGGCCTTATGTGACCAAAGATTCTTAGATTTCGATGATTCCCTTCTGGGAGCCATGAAAACTAGCCTTTGTTATGGTCCTGTCCATTTTAATGTTTACCCGAACATGTCCATAGCCCTCACTGTCCCAAATATTCTACATTCCCTCAAAATTAATCTTAAAACCCATGGATACAGAATGATGCACAGATCAATTCCTATTACTGTCATTTATCATATCAAATACAAACCAATGAAAACTGTCAAATCCAGAGCCCTTAAACGATCTCCAAAAGGACAGACCCTTTACCTTGAAACCGATTGTATCCAAGGTTAAGTCGTTTATCCTAGGGTCGTCCAGTGGAAAGATATCTCTTTCCCTGATGAGTGAAAATTGCAAACCACTACACCTCAACCCCAAATCTCAAACACCAATATTCAGTCCATCTCCCAAACTATAGATGGCTTTGTAACCCTTCGGTTTAACCGAAAAATACCCCAAAGTATCTACCAAAACTCCCGTAGGTCTTGCTTTGATGCTTCGACCTCTTCAAATTCAAACTATTTTCCCTTGAGTCCGCCTCTTAGGACTCCTCCTCCTATCCAAAACTTTTCAGGAGTAAATTTCGGTCAAAATGTTATCCATGGAACTTATGAGACTGCATCATCTGTTCCAGATTCAACTCCTTCTGACCAAAATCATCCCCAATCTCCAACCCAGTCTGAGGTGGCTCCACCTCAACGTGACCTAGGAGTCTATATGCTTCAAACCAGAAAAGAATATCAAATTGACAAACCCTTATTTCGAACAGATTTCGAATCACCAAAAAATAAACCAAAACGTGATTGGTTCTTCAAAACTTTTAATCTTGAACAACAAGATCAAATTAGGAAAAATTGGTATAATTTTATGACAAATCTTAAAACAAATGTTTTCTTTTTTACATACTTTGATATTTATGCCCAAGACAATAATTTAGATTACCCATGGCATAATCAAGTTTGCACCCAAACTGCTACCCATAAATCTTGGACCCTTAGCACCGGTCCAACTACAACTACTATCCATCCCCCGGTGGAAAGTATTAAATATGTATTTAAAAATGCAGAATTAACTGCTTCTCGGTTCAAAGTAGCAGAACAAGGTGATCCAAACAGAAAACAAATTGAACAATTGAATTTTACAAATTTAAGTCTTCAAACCATAAGTGATCAACTATCACGAGTTGAGAGCCTTATCAAACTAAAACCTGTGGCCTCTTCATCCTTAATCCCAGCCACTATTCCTTCTAGTACTCACCTTTTCAAACCTTACAATATTCTACGAACACAACAATGAGAACTCAACAAATCATATTTACTTGATCAAATAAATCATCGTCTCATAACCTTAGAAGCGCCTGACACACCTATGCCTAACCAATCTACTACTGAGTCGGTCATCCGACAAATTGATGCTCTTTCAAAATATTCTTCGAGTTACTCATCTAGCTCTGACTCGGAGATCCCTCAAGTTAACCAAATTGGCCAAAGCTCAACCCAACATCCGGTCTTCCCTGACCTTCAAATTGAAGCAAGAGGAACTACTCCTCAATCTTCTTACCAAAGTGGTATCATCTATGAATGGAACATAGATGGTCTCTCTGAGTATAATCTCATAAACAAATTACAAGAAATGACCATGGTTAGTAACGCACACCATATTAAAAATACGGCCGACAGTGCTGTTGTAACCTTACTTATTTCTGGATTTACCGGCCAACTCAAAGGTTGGTGGGATTATGTCCTGACTGACAACAAAAAAATTGAACTATTAATGGCCATCCAAACTACCCCTGATGGTACTCCCCTTCTTGACGCCGAAGGACAACTTATAGAAGATGCTGTTAATACCCTTATTTTCAGCATTGCAAATTATTTTTTAGGAAACCCTTCTCATCTCAAACACAGAACAGCCGAACAATTATCAAACCTTAGGTTTAAAAAATTACACGACTTCAAATGGTACAAAGATACATTCTTAACCAAAGTCTTAACCAGACCTGATGCAAACCTTCCTCGCTAGAAAGAAAAGTTTCTTACAGGTCTTCTAACTTTATTTTCTGAAAAAATCAAACAATGACTTCGCAAAGAAAGTGATGGGATTATTCCCTATGACCAAAAGACTTACGGTCAAATTATTAACTTGATTCATGAAGAGGGCTTAGCCTTGTGCACTGATATCAGGTTAAAGAGACAGATTAATAAAGAAAACAAATTCTATAAAAAAGAATTACGAGGTTTTTGTGAGCAATTTGGCTTTGCTCCCCTTAGGCCACCAACAAAACATAAACATAAACACAAATCTTCTCGTAAATATTATAAAGATTTTTACAAATCAAAGAATTATGTTTCCCACAAACCTTTCACAACTCCTGAATTTTACCAAAAACCCCCTTCAAAACCAAAATATAACAAATATAAGAAGCCTTTCAAGGCTCCTAAAAATCAAAGAAATTCCAAACCAGACCAAGGTTCCCAAGGATGTTTTCGATGTGGCAAACCTGACCATATCACCAAATATTGCCGTGTTTCTAAACAAATTAATTCCTTGCAAATTTATGAAGAAAACAAAACTCAAATCCTTGCTCTTCTTCAAGAAACATCTTCTTCTTCTAATGAACAAGATTACAAATTAAACCAAGTTCAAGCTTCAACATTCTGTTTCTAGCTCAACTGATAATGACAATTTCCAAGCTTGTGCTTGTGATTCTTGCATTATTGGTTTAAGTTGTGAAGACTGTGCTCCCAAATCTATTCGTATGTTAAAAGCTTCTCCCCAAACAAACATTTTTGAATATATTGATAATTTAACTGACCCAAAACAAAAACGAGCTTGCTTAGAACGACTCAAACAAAATGTCGCTTCCCAAAACTCTCCCCAACCTTACAACTTACAGAAAATAATACAAAAAATTGACAACATCCAAGAACCTTCAACCTCTAACCATTCTTCAAGAATTAAAACCCTTGAAATAATTACTGCAACTCTGCAGTATGAAATCAAAACTATCAAACGAAAATTGTCCCTCCTGTCTCGATAACCACCTCCACAAAATCCCACATACAAAGAACAAATTGAACCATTTGAAAACCCTTTTGCTAATAACACCCCTCCTCCAGGATTTGTCCTTAGCATTTCTTCCCAAAATTGGTACATCCACATAACCCTTGTGGCAAATACCTCTTTCAAACTCTCAACCATTGCCCTTGTTGATTCAGGAGCTCAGCTTAATTGTATCAATGAAGGCGTCATTCCAACCCAGTTCTATAAACGTACTACCCAGCGACTTGCTACCGCTAATGGGTCCGGGTTGAATGTCCAGTACAAATTGTCCAGCACCCATATTTGTAAAAATGGTCTTTGCCTCCCCCAAACCTTCCTTCTGGCCAAAGACCTTGACCAAACTATCATCCTCAGCCAACCATTTCTTGAAACCCTTAAACCATTCAAAATTACCCAAGACTGTATAACTACCAAATTTCAAGGCAAAAAAGTTAGTTTTCCCTTCATACAAGCTTAAAATCCTATTAACCAAAGTACCCAAAAAACTAAACAATTAAATTATCTCAAAACTGAGCTCCTTCATCAAAGAATTATGGAGCAGATCAACCATCTCAAAACTATTCACCAAATAAACCAACTCCATTCCAAATTTGAGCATGATCTTTGCTCTGAGGTCCCCGATGCCTTCTGGCATCAGAAGAAACACATGGTTTCCCTTCCCTACGCCAAAGAATTTTCTGACCTCCAAATCCCGACCAAAGCACGGCCTGCTTAAATGAGTCAAACACTTCTTGAAACTTATAAACAAGAAATCAACGATCTTTTAGCTAAAGAACTTATTTGGCCTAGCACCTCCCCCTGGAGCTGTACAACCTTCTATGTTAACAAAGCCTCTGAAATTGAAAGAGGCACTTTAATGTTAGTTGTTAATTACAAACCCCTTAATGATGCCCTACAATGGGTTCATTATCCAATTCCCAACCAAAAGGATCTTTTACAAAGAATTTGTCAAGCTAAAATATTCACCAAATTTGATATGAAATCTGGGTTTTAGCAGATCCAGCTTCATGAGAAAGACCGTTATAAAACTACCTTTACAACCCCCTTTGGCCACTATGAATGGAATGTCATGCCATTCGGCCTCAAAAGTGCTCACAGTGAATTTCAGAAAACTATGAACGACATCTTTAATTCCTATGGATAATTTACAATTGTTTACGTTGATGACGTCTTAGTTTTTTCTGATTCAATGGAACAACACTTCATACATTTAAGAACTTTTTACCAAATTATCAAATTTAATGGCCTTGTCCTCTCAAAAAGAAAAATGGAATTTTTTCTAACAAAAGTCCGTTTTCTTGGTCATTTCATCAAAAAGGGTACCTTAACCCCTATTGATCATGCTATTTCTTTTGGTGACAAATTCCCAGACCAAATTCTAGAAAAAACTAAATTGTAAAGATTCCTTGGAAGCTTAAATTACTTACGTGATTTTCTTCCTCAAATTAGCAAGATTGCCGAGCCTTTGTATCTTCGGCTTAAAAAGAACCCGACCCCTTGGTCTTTGGCTCAAACAACTGCCATCCAATCAATCAAAAAATTGGTCAAAGAAATTCCTTGCCTGTTTATCCCAAACCCTGAGGCTTTTAAAATAATTGAAACCGACGCCTCGGACATTGGATATGGTGGAATTCTTAAACAGAAGCTCCTAGATACTAACAAAGAACAACTCGTTTACTTTACCTCTGGTATCTGGAACTCTGCGTAAAAGAACTATAGCACAATAAAAAAAGAAGTCCTTTCCATAGTTCTTTGCATACAAAAATTTCAAAATGCATTATTAAACAAACCATTTTTAGTTCGTGTTGATTGCAGCGCTACTAAATTTGTTTTACAAAATGATGTCTCAAATTTAGCTTCAAAATAAATTTTTGTCCGATGGCAAGCTTTACTCTCAATTTTTGAATTTCAAATTGAATATATTAAAGGAGAATCCAATTCTGTCTCTGACTTCCTTACTCGTGAATTCCTACAGGGCCAGACTCCTCAAATAAACCTCCTCAAAATGGCTCCCCTAAAAGAGTCAATTTCTTTAAATTCCCTAGTTTGATCCAAATCCAACTATGGCATTACTGCCGCTCCATCAAATCAAATTATCACTAGTAGCCAATCCTAGTTGGCTTCCGTAAATCGGCCATATTCCCATGCCTTTGTCCTTTCCTCGGCTGTCGCCCTTCAAACCACAAATAGAGCCAGCTCCAGCCTTCAAACAACCCAAGCCAAACCCCTCAAACAGCTCAAGGATCCAAAATCAAAAGCCAATACCATGAAAAACCCCTCAAAGAAGATCTCTTCACTATTAAATAAGTTCTTGAAAATTACATGGACTCTCCTTCAAACATGGCACAACGAATCTTCTTTCAAGGATGGCACTACTATTCCCCTACGGTAGCAAAAACACAAGAATTTTATGAATACATTCTTGTGGACACTGACTCTGTCAGGCTCAAACTCAACTTCGACAAAAATGACCCATCCTTGGTCACACACACAACCGTAACCATATACAAAATCCTTAGCCTCAAAGAGTGGAACAACCATCCCCTCACTTGTAAAATTTTTTCAAATACCTATACCCCCTCCGGATACCATTACTATGACTACCAGGAGGCATGGTACAAAGCATTCTTATTCCAAAACAGGAACAACAGGCATTCCTGGTTCTTTTGTTTCGATTACAAATTCAATAATCAAACACCCCTCTGGTTTCCTCGTTGGTGGGATCAATATGGCCCCATGGTCGATATCCTTCCACAACAAATATAAGAGTCCTTCCAAATATTTTGCAAGCACACCCAACAGCAACCACATTAGTTGATCTCCTTCGATTCTTCCTCTACTGTCGCCTCACATGGATCCTTTTTTGGGACTATGAGATCAATGACTTCCAAACCCAGGACTGGGTCAACCCCGTCCTCTCACGCGTTTACCACATCAAATGGTGGGACAATTGTGATGTCTCAAAATATGAAAAATCGGCCCTCATCCAAAGACTCATGGGCCTCAAACCAATCCCAGCCCTTCCGGCTTCCTCAAAATCAAGCATCAAAAGTGAAAAAGAAGCCTTTTTAGCTCGCCTCGCCGAACTCTGCTCTGACTCAGAAGAGGAATCAACTGATGGAGCTTACAGCCTTAGCTCCATCAAAAGTTCTATAGTACTCCATTGCCACACTCAACAAATGGCCTAAGAACCCTCTGATGATGAGCCAGATGTTCCCTCAAGCAAGGCATCATCCTCAAGCAAATTCAAAATGGTGACCTATCGCAAATCTCACCGGGCCACCTCAAAATCAAAATCTACGACCAAGTGCTGATTTGATCTTCAACGTCTGCTAGGACAGTTCTAAACTAACGGACCGGGGATGACGAAAACTCACCTAGTCAGTTAACCACGGAAAACCTATTAGAGGAAAGGTGGTACTGCTACTGTCCCAGGTTAAAGGATAGTCAGGACAATACCAGGCTTATTCAAATATGGTACAAACCCCTTGATCAAATCAATGCAGAAAATAGTGTCCCAGACACATAGAATGCCGTGGTACGATCATTGAAGATTCCAAATCAACGGCCAAAATAGAAGATTCTAATTCAAAGGTTAAGATCGACCTTAACTTTCAACGCCTATAGTGCCTTCAAATAGTGCTCCAAATTTAAGTGCACTGTTCCAAATGAAATGTAATTCGGTACTATTTCAAATGTAATTAGAACAGTGTCAAATGAAACTCAAATACGTCGCAAACCAAAATGAAATGTAAATGTGTCCTCTTTCTCTATAAAAGGGACGCTCCCCCTCTTCACAAACCACTTGGTTATTGTAATACCCCGCTTCTTAAACCTGGTCTGATTTCACGGTTGAACCGGTTTAATTATGTAGGAACCGAGCCAGAGGATATTAGAGCGGGTTCCTTATGGGCTATGATGGCACGGGTGACCTTAAACACCGGCTGCCGACAAGTCCGAGCGTGCTGAAGAGACGAGAGTGCCCAAACCGTAATGGCACCTACCATATAGGCTATGTACGGATAAACAGTATTATATCCGTATTTTAAGGTATATACGTATGCTACATCGTATGCCTGGGTTGGGGTTCGCGCCGAGGTCCGAACCCGGTCAAAATCCCAAGTCTTAGCTCTCAGGTGGGTAGGACAGGTGGGTACACCCACCCACCTGAGTGACCCATCCAACACTGTTCACTTAATTAGGAATAGTATATAAGGCTTTATGATTCTTTTCTTTCCATTTATTACCCTCGTACGGTTGGTGAGAAAAGTAAAGAGGAGAGAGAAAGAAAGGAAGAAGAAAGGAAGAGGAAGAAAGGAAGGATTCATGGCGCAAGCTCGATCTTGCTATTCCGGTCGGAGAGTAATCTTCAACACTAGATCTACAGTTGGAGGTAAGAAAAGTTGGGTTTTATGAACATTCACCATACCCAAGCTTTAAACCCTTGATTCGAGTATGGTTTCTTGAGATCTTGTAAATACCCTTTGAAATGATGAATCTAAGGTTTAATAGATGATTTATGTGTTGATCTTGAAGGATTTGAAGAGATATTGACAAGGTAGAAGGAGCATTGTGAGTTGAAAGTGATTTGGAGGGTTTGAAGTCATTATTGAGCAAAGAAGGTAAGGTGGTTTCTCACTTGAATCTAACCTAGATCTAGGTTAGAACCATCCTATAGGACTTCAAAGGTGTGAAGAATGGGTGGGGAAAGCCCATTTGATTCCCCAAAGGATGGAGAAAATGGAGAAGAGCAGAGTCATTCCTAAAACCGGTGGGTACAACCGGGTACCTACCACCGAGAGTACCCACCGAGAAGGTAGGGGTCCTGCCAAACCGGGGGTACAACCGGGGTATAACTGGTAGAAACCGGTGGGTAGACACACCGCCTTACCCACCTGTGGCCGTAAGTGATCCTTAGGTCCGATCGAACCCAAATCGGACGTGACCTTCTTTTGACGTTCTAAACACGATTTTGACATCGGATTTCATTAATTTTGATTCTAAAATGGTGAAGTACTAACCCCACTCAATTATGTTAGGTTCACCAAATCCTACCCGATTCGCTCGATCTCACCCGCACGAAGGGAATCCTTGTACGCCATGGTAAGTGGAGAGAGGACGTTGGCCTTGTTTCAAGGCATTTGTTTGGCATTCATATAACTATATCTAATCTAGTCATGACATCATGAATATGCTATATAGATTAGTCATTCCACACATTGATGTGCATATATCTGGTTTACTTTTCAAATGCCAATTGAATGAGATGTTATATGTTGAATGTGGACATCATGGTGCATAATGCATTGATAGACTAGATGCCGTGGTCGGCTTGGAAACGAACACATTGGTGGCCCGTGGAATGGGACACGAGGCACTATGCAACAGACGGTTGTCATATAGGAGCATGCGGTATTAGGATTCTCACCATCCGTTACGACCCTTCCCAACAGGGGTTAAGGTGTTGGGTTGCCATTTGGGGAAGCGAGGGTCGTTGTCGGACACTCGTGGCGGTTAGGCATTACGCCCATGAGTCATGTAGGACATCGGCAACCTGGTGGTACATTCAAGAGGGCCAATCGATCGCTTTTAAATTGTCGAGTCGACATTTATTTTCATCATTTACATTTCTGAGAGCCGTGGACGGCATTGTCTTTACTTTTCCGAGTACTCACGGTGGGCCTTCTCCAACAGCCCTATGGGCGATCGTGGAGGGAGTTCTGGCTCGCATGGAGTATACGCAAGACCGTGGGTTGTAGTAGCACTAAAACCAAAGACTTAGTAATGTTGCTTAGGTGGATGTGATTTAAAATGTATAGCATGGCATGTAGTGCATATAATGTGTTGTGATGTGTGGACTGCTGTGTGTGGTCCACCTTTCTACTTATCGAGCTAGTGAGCTCATCCCACGTACACCCCTTTTAGATGATTTTACGGTCATGCATCCGAGGAGATGGGGTGGGTCCCACAAGAAGTTTCTAAGAGGACCGGTGGACCTCGAGGAGTTAGAGCACGGCACGACTACTTGTGCGAGAGCTGTCATGGATGTAGCTTCTGAGGCCGAGCCGAGCTCCACCTTGGAGGTCGGCTGAGCTCCACTTCCGAGGCCGAGCTGAGCTCTTCTATGTGATGCCGAGCTGGGCACAACCCTTGATGCCGAGCTGAGCTCCAGCCTTGAGACCGAGCCGAGCTATGCACTCTGATTGTTTTGATGATTTCCTGTATATACTTGATATTTGAATCCTATTCTTTTTGTGTATATATCATGCCTTCGGGCCCAAATGTATATAATGATTGTATCACCATTCGGGTATCAAGTATATGGGATTTATTCACAGGTAAAAGTTAGTCTTCCGCTGATCTGATGAGCTTATGTTAGTGTGTGTATGCTGTGGTGGAATACAGTATCTGATGATCCTGGCAGGTTTGGGTTAACCGGTGTTAACTCGGTCACTGCTCCGGTTCAGTGTGAACGGGGTGTGACAGTTATTCTCTCCCAAACTTAGAATTAGAGAGTGAGAAGCCTCCCTCCAAGAGGATCACCCCTCTCAAGTTCTTCAAAGTTGAAGCTCTGCCGGACTATCTCAAGAACTCCGCCAGTCTTCAACAACAACTCCAAGGTCCGATCATCCCTTCCAAGTTTGATCACCCCCAAAGATTAGCATCAACAACCCTCAAAGCTCCATCAAAGATCCAAATACCTTTCTTTTTCTCAAATCCTCCAACCTAAGCCTACCCAAACCTTGTAATCAAAGATCTCCAAATAATAGTATTTTATTTTTCAAATTATTTCTGCATCATTATTTTCTTGCATTTGCATCTACACAAGCTTGCTTCTAGTTCTATCTTCACAGGGAAGACTACAGTAGTGCCTCTCGACTGTGAAACATAGATTCGGTTAAGCAACTTCTATTTTTGAGTTCTTAGTCTTGCTTCCTTTAATTGTTTACTTTTAATTTTGCACAAATTAGTTTTAGGTACGGTATTGCACCTATCCTAGTGATCGTCTCCTTGCCTAGATCAGAGTAAGGTATCGCACCTATCTCGTTCTTCTCACCATACAGAGCCAAGAGAACCCTATTTCCCTGGATTTTGGTGTAGATCAATCATGTTATATATATATATATATAAAGCTGAACAAATGGAATAAATTTAAGTATTAAATAATGATTTTATGTGAAAAGCATCTAAAATATTAAATCCACCACTCGATAACCTATCAATGGTTCAAAATGGTAAATTCAAGTTCATCATAACCTTGAAATGAGAGAGGACTATTGACCTCCACCCCATTTTTACTTCTAATTTTATTCCTTTCTCAACAGTGTGTTCACTAGCACTGACTCCTCTTACATTTACATCATTCAACAAAATATGGCTCCTCTTACATTTACATCATTCAGCAAAAATAATCTCTCTCTCTCTCTCTCTCTCCACAATTTTAAAAAAGAGATAGACAAGCCTCATCATTACTACACATATTGGTCTCCAATTCCCCTCTCAGGAATGTACAAACCAATCTAATGTGGTGTGGCATGTTAGAATGCATTGGGCTAGGATAACCACCCTAGTGCTACACCCCTTGCCAATAAGGGTTTACGTATTGGCTAATCCTACCATTCGACGATCCGAGGTTGGGGAAGTTTTTCCGTGACTGAGGTGGTGGGGATGCCAGCGTCGTGATAAACCCTCTCACGATGTTGGATTCAGTGGTGGGTATGCCCTACATGCGATGTTGGATTTGATGTAGTGGTATTATGGGAGATTATTAATAGGGGCTTATCGGGTACAGAAGTATCCATGTGGGGACCGGTATGCTTTGACTCGCAACTAGCTTGTATCCTTGGGGACTGATAACGTACATTCATGTCTGGGGATACCACCTATGTTACAGTAGTACTAATACTCATTATGAACCTAGAATCTGTTGATTAGGTTTGTTTTCTAGTAATCCAGATCATGCATTGCATTCATATTGGTTTGGTTGGGCATTCATATTGTTTTTATTTCATGATTTGTTGTGGATGTTTGTGTGTACCCCTCATTGGGCTTCATAGAAGCTCACCCCCTTGTTGCCCCATTTTTAGATGTGGATTCAGGGAACCATTCAGAGACTGTGGCTGAGGAGCCGGCCCTCTACGGGGGGTGAGCTTTGGAACGAGGAGTTGGTCATGCATGAGGACGGCTATGTATGCGATGATTGTGCTTTCGGAGCATACTGAGGATGAGAGTATCATCTTCCCTTTTGATCCTTTTGTTTACAAATCAAATATAGCACTAAGGGAATAATTGTAATTATTATTCCAATGCGAAAACATTTTGGTAAATATGATAAATATTATTAGACTTCACCAGTTATGTATATTTGACTATTATTATTATCTTATGATCATAGAATCATTTAATGATTTTATGCACTTAAAGTACTGTATCGTGGATCCTGGATGGATTATGGACATGTGTGCATGTCCACGTGACCAGCCTTCAAATGAGTGGAGGTAGGGTGTGACAGTCTGGCCTTGGGGTGTAAATGGTCAATTCACCTCGATTTCGATTGGGCTTAATCCGTTTCGGTCTAGTAATGAGGGAGACACAAACTCATCCATTAAATAACTTCAGTTTTCAGTCAGTTTTGTTTTATTTCAATTTTTCAATATCGCCTTCCTATCGGTTTAGATCTTTTTTTTTTTTTTTGGAACCATAACAAAATCTTATATTCATAACCTACAGAGACGAAAGTTTTGGCGATAACACTTTAAACTTGTAACGAAATCAAGGTTTATCATTTTAGGGGAAAGATAACTAATACTGAAACCAATAGATGACTAATATTGAAATCACAAAATGAACCCTACTATCAAATCATTCATTTAACTATCCTAACTAATTTTCTACAGTGAACAAGGAAATCTGTCGCACCCCACTTCCAGTAGATCCAACTTACCGTTGTAGACACCCAATTTTATCACCTCCTCCGGCTATGTGTTGGAAACACCAAGAGGGGGGGTGAATAGGTTTTCTCGAGAGTACTTGACAATATTTCGATTTATGATTATTTAGATGGAATGAGAAATTCAAATGAAAAATCAAAATGGCAAGACACAGATTTTATAGTAGTTCGACTTATAACCAAGTCTATGTCTACTCCTCTCAATACCCCTTGAAGATTTTCACTATATATTTTTTTTACTGGGTAAGAAACAAGCCTTTACAATCATCTTAGTTAAGGGTCAAGTGTAACCCACTCTTGAGTCCAAGCAAGAGCAACTCACTTCTTGAGTGTCAGCAAGAAAACCAAAAATAGAAATGAAATTGAAAATATAAATTACAGGAATTTGAATAATATTAACCATGATATGTAGAACATGTACTCTTGTGTGATTGTGCAAGTGGATGAATGCAATGAATGAGTGTGCTTGCACTTGAAGCTACCGAGTGAAGATGGTTTGAATGCTTGAAGCTTCTTCTTTCTCTTCTCAAACCTAGCTTAGAGCTTCACTCTCAATCTCTCTTTCTTTTGCAATATAATGCTCATTTCTTGTACGCACAAATGTGTCAAATGGCTGTCTGGAGAGGTGTCCAAAACATTACCTAAGAGTGGGTATTGATTGCTAAGAGAGTGAGTGAGAGAGTGTTTAAAAAATCCTCCAACAGATCTATTTTGCCCTGATCCGGATTTTGGATCCTGATCCGGATCCACAGATGGGGTAAAAGTAGCCATTTTATAACCGTTGAGGATTTGAAGTTTTGCCCCTATCCGGATCTCAAGATTGGAGATTTCTCCATCCAAATTGATCTGGATCTCCAGATACCATTTGGATCCAACCAGCTTGAATTCAGATGCCTCTATCAGTCAAATTTTGATAGACAGTGTAATCCAGATTGAGAATCCTGATCCGGATTACATTGAGTGTAAATCAGGATTGGGTTTTGTGCTATTTTAACCGTGTTCTTTGGTCCACCTTTTTTCAAATTTTTGGGACTTCTTTGGGGGGCATTTTGGTCATTTCCTAGGATCTTTGAAATGCATGTTTATATTGTGTATGCATGTGTGTGTGCGTGATTACAGTTGTGCAATTTGTATGTGCATACGATCTTCAAGTCTTCAACATTCTTCTCTTCACTCTTGAGACTTCTTCAATGCACCAATCGCTTTGATTTTGATTTTGTTGATGTGATTACAACTGTATGTGCATACAATCTTCAAGTTTCGTCTTCAACATTCTTATCTTCACTCTTGAGACTTTTTCAATGCATTAGTCGCTTTGATCTTGATTTTGTTGATGTCTTCACTTTGGTGTTCTTTATCTCTTGATTCAATCAATATGCTGACAAGAAGATTAATGATTGTACTCATTGTTTGTTATCACCAAAACATGAGTGTCGAGGTGGGATTTTCACAACAATCTCCCCCTTTTTGGTGATGAAAAACAATATATTATTGATGTATAATATATAATAAGTTATATGTATCTATAGCCATACAATCAATTATACAATCATCTTCATCAATACCCTTAAATAGCATAAATACCCATCAATATCTTCTCCCCCTTTGGCCATCAACAAAAAGTGGGAACGTATATCCTTAATCAATCACCATCTTGAGGTGAGCCCCCCCTTAATAAAAGAGATAAATAATAATTGGATAGCTCCCCTTTGGTGTGAGCTAGCAGAGAGACAAAAATGTACCAAAAGTTAAGATTTAACATCAAAAGATAAGGGAAAAACATAAGTGCTGAAATCATAAGCCATGCTAGCCAAAAATAAGCTAAACCGTAAGTGTTATCCATCAAACCATAAGCAAAACCATTCAAAGTTAAACAACCATAGGTCTTAGAAGTAACCAATATAAAGTAAAGCTCAAGGATGGAGAGGTGATGGAGGTGGAATTATATGCCTCGCCATGTGCTCTAAGTAGGAGCGAAGATCGTCAAGCTTGTCATGTGTGGTCTTGAATTGATGATCAACATCAATCCTAAATGCTGAAAATTCTTGCTCGAGGTGTGTCATGCGAGTGTGCAAATCTATAGAGGATCCACCTGGGTGCATGTGAATAGTCTCTTCTGGTGCAATAGTGTCTTGATGCTCATCATGCTCATTTCAAACTCTCTACTCATACAATTACTCATCGCACATTGTTTCATTAGTGGCACCAAAAATGATATCATCCACATATATTTGGACAATAATCATGTTTTTGTTTCTATGTTTCACAAATAGTGTAGTGTCCACCTTTCCCATAGTGTAAATGTTAATGGGTAAGAATTTACTCAATTTTTCATACCAAGCTCTTGGAGCTTGCTTAAGGCCGTATAAAGCTTTCTTAGGCTTGTATACATGATTGGGAAGTTTTGGATTTTCAAATCCAGGAGGTTATGCAACATAAACTTCTTCACTAATGACACTATTCAAGAATGCAATTTTAACATCCATTTGATATAATTTGAAATTTTTATGACAAGCAAAGGCAAGCAACATTCTTATTGATTCTAATCTTGCAACAGGAGCATATGTTTCATCAAAATTAATTCCTTCTTCTTGATTGTATCCTTTGTCTACAAGTCTTGGTTTGTTTCGAGTAATTTGACCTTTTGCATCTAATTTGTTTCGGAACACCCATTTTGCTCCAATGACTGTCTTGTCCTTTGGTTTGGGAACCAAGTCCCATACATCATTTCTTTCAAATTGATTAAGTTCTTCTTGCAATCCAATCACTATCAGTTAATGCTTCTTTTACATTTTTTAGGTTCAATAGTGATATGAATGCACTATTACTAGGATGTTGTATTCTTGATTGCGTTTGTACTCCTTTGCTTAGATCACCAATGACTTGATCGATAGGATGATCCTTAACTGTTTTGATTTCTTTGGGTAGTTCTTTGTTTTCTTCTTCTATTGCCTCTTGTGTTGATATATTTTCAACTTTCTTTCTAATTTCTTCTACTTCATCTTCATCTTCATTTGAAAGTGGCTTGTATATTGTGTTTGGTGGTGATTCATCAAATTTTACATTTATTGATTTTTCTAGCACTAGGGTTCTTTTGTTGAACATCCTATAAGCTCTACTATTTTGTGAGTAGCCAAGAAAGATGCCTTCATTGGCTTGGGAGTCAAACTTTTCTAGATGATCTTTGGTGTTTAAGGTGTAACACTTACATCCAAATACTTTGAAATAATCAACCTTAGGTGTTTTGTCAAAATAGAGTTCATATGGAGTTTTATTTAGTATCTTTTTTATTATTACTTTATTAAGGATATAACATGCCGTATTTACGGCTTATGCCCAAAAGTACTTTGGAAGTGAATATTCTTGGAGCATAGTTATCGCGGTTTCTTGTATTGATCTATTCTTTCTTTCTACAGCTCCATTTGATTAAGGAGTTCTAAGAGGTGAAAACTCATGAGTTATTCCATGTTCTTCGCAAAGTTTTCCAAATTGAGGTAGATTATCAAATTCTCCACCCTGATCGGTTCTAATGTTGGTAATTAAATAACCCTTTGGTTTTAAATCTTCTTGCTTAGGGTGAGAAATTCACTAAAGGCGTCATCTTTATGTCTAATGAATAGGGTCCAGGTATATCTAGAATAATCATCTATTACTACTAGAGTGTATTGTTTTCCACTTAGACTAGGAGTTGAGATTGATCAAAATAGATCCATGTGAAGTAGTTGTTACACTCATGCCTTGACTCGGTCAAATTTGAACTGTTGTGATAGGTCTCGGATCGAAGATTAGAAGTACAGTCGGATTTTTACTCGCGACTGCCCATTACCGAAGGGGGAGAGATGACCCCATATGTTCATGCATCGCGTGTCATTCTAACTAGAGGGGGTTCGTACCTTCCGATCCCAGACGGTAAGTGACCCGACTCCTCACACATAAATCCAGGCACATACCAAAGTTATCGAAAGACCATGAGCACGACTGAGGGCAACTACCTGTGCAAGGCTAGTTGGTGGACAGTAAGTAGTCAAAATAGCAAGCTGTCTTGACCACTGGAAACAAGCCACTGGAAGCATTGGGCCTGAATCCAGTGGGGTGTTTCTAGTGAGCCAACAGGCTGCTATTAAGGTTTCGATGCCCATGGGTCCCGCCACTCACATCGTAGACATCCTTGGATGATCCCAAATCATCCTCCACATCTTCCTCATGACGTGAGCACATTACGGACCTAAGTGGTCGGTTATCGGGCTCCGAAAGTTGTATTAACCTGATTGGTCTGAATAGGGTTCAACCAAACGGACCCTAAGGCCCATTTAACTTATAAGTTAGAAATAAGGATTCATTCCTCATTTCTCACTTATGCTCAATGTAGGAGAGGAGAGAAAGAGGAGAGGAATAAGAGGAGGAGGAAGAAGAGGGGGAAAAGGCTTACCTTGGTGCCGACTACCGCCTAGTTGCCGGAATCACTGTCGGAGGTAAGTGCAATCACTCCTACTACCCTCACTCTCCATTTTAACCTAGGTTAAGCTAGTTATGGGTGTAATATTAGTGCACAAACCCTCTTGAGGTCAAAAAATGTGTGTTCTACCTTTTCGGTGCCATAGTTGAGCTCAAATAGAGTCTGGTGAGCTCCAATAACAAGAATGACCAAATGACCACCTAGGGTTTCATTAGTTCGATCAATGTATCTTTCAAATGGCTCAGTGGAATCAGAATTTTATTGGCTTAGAATGATGCTAGGAACATTCCCTTCAAACTCCATGGAACAAATCCCGATGATCAGGCCAGAGTCGAAAAGCCCAATTCGAGTGGATAGTTCTATACGGCCACCGGAAGCAAGCCATCGGAAACACTAGGCATGCTTTTGGTGGGTTGTTTCTGGTGAACCATAGAGCCTTATGAGCTCTCTGCTAGTTCCATCAGAAATAGGACTGATATCTCTAGTGGAAATACCCTGTTTCCGGTGACATTACTATCAATGATGGATCTTGTCTGTACCCTTTGAGGGTGACCCACGCGGGCCCCTCCTAGTGTTTTCGACATGCATTGACATATGATTACCTTTGTGTCTAGGATAGTGACGTGCATGAACCAGATGTAGAAGTTGAGTTACTCGATCGGTGGCCTTACTTAAACCCTAACACATAAGCATAAACAAGGTGAGAGATGGTTGCTTTATTTTTTGATCATTTATTATTATAGAACTTCTCACCTGTGTAAAATTTCATATTTAATTATATTGTTCACATGATGATGATGTTCAATCACATGTTACATTTTATGATTATGATTTGAATTGTTATGGATATGTATGGTGGGATCCGATGTGGCTGAGGTGGTACTGGTACCATGATCTTCGTGTGATTGTTGTATGTATGAGACAGAATTCGGCATGGCTGAGGTGGTACCAGTGCTATGATTGCCTTATGTTTGTTGCATTCATGTATTGATTATGTGTATTAGAGTTAGTTGTAGTCACGGATTACACTTTGTGGTTGATGTGTTACCAGTATTGTGTGCTTCGGGACTACATTTGAAAATAGATATGCTTCATGGTTGACGATTGGTACCCATGTTGAGTAGTCCATACTCAACTATTATATGCATGCTAGATTAGGTAAATGGTCGTAGGTTACACTTTGTGGCTGATGTGTTACCGGTGTCATGTAATTCATACTAACTGTATCATTATGAAGGCATGTAGCATATATGTGGTTAGATATCACTCCCTATGCTACAAACCCTTGCCAACAGGGTTAAGGTGTTGGATAACCCCATTGTGGTATGTTCGATGTGCCTTTTCAGATTGTCACACCCGTAGTACAATGTGATTGTTGCTGGAGGTGGGACTTGTCAGTCGTGGCCGATGATTGGTACCGTTGCCATGATAGCTAAGAGGGGGTTATTAGGGGTTTACTGTGTGACCTATGGATGCATATGGGGACCGACAGGCTTTTATTCATGGCTAGGGTTTGTATCCTTACGTAGTTGATGGTGATTCTGAGATGAGGGATACAACCTCATGTGCCATAGTAGCATTTACCAGACTTAGTTGTATTATTAGGTGGATAATAAAATAAATGAATTGCATCACGAGCATCATGGACTATATGTTTAATTTCTGTTATAATGCTTCATAAATTATTACTGAGATTATTTTCCTTGGATGTGCTTGGACCCCATCCCTCACTGAACGAGTTGGAAAGCTCACCCCATGTATACACACTTTTTTGATGATGATGCAGGTATGACTGAGCCTATGGCTAGTGATTCTCTTTCCTTCGGACCCGAGTGTGGAGTGAGCAACTGGTGGATGCTGAAAGCGGAGGAGCATGGCCAGGACTGTGCTTGTGATTTCTATGAATACGCAGCACCATGAGGTGTCCAGCGTATTTTTGGTGATTTTGATATAAGTTTGTAGATGGTACACTTTTGAACTTATTAGTTGTAAGTCATGGATGATTGTAACCAGAATAACTCGGTTATCAATATTATTTATCATTAAACATTTTCTCCATTTTATTTATGATTCGCTATATTACTCTGATTCTGCTGTTTTTGTTTAGTTTGTGATGTGAGATTGTGAAATGTTAAGGTACTTCTATCAGAGATCCTAGTAGGTTTGTAAGACAGGTACGTGTCTTACTCGTACTGCTTGGTATTCCTCATGGTAAGTTGGGTCTACAGAAAGTGGGGTGTGACAGTTATGGTATCAGAGCGTGAAGCTCTGCCTTAACTCACAATCTCTACCAAACCATGACTTGGAGAAATTAAGATTTAAATAAAATCTCAAAGACAACAATAGTAGAATTGCACAAACTATGAGACAAGCATAGGTGTTAAAGCCGTTTTATTAAATTAGGAAATTGATTACATAAGCTTACACCTTTTCATAAAATAAAATACTGAAAGCTGGAAATCCTAACTAGACTAAGTCTAGGAATATAAATAACTGAAGCAAATGATAGAAAACAAAAGTTCAACTAAACCTAGAACATGAAATCTCAAAGAAAACATTGAAAAGGGAAATCCTAAAACTATAGTGGCAATATGCCACTACTCTTGCTGATGCTGTTACTGCTGGTTTTGTCCTTGGCCTTGAGCCTGGTTTGGACTCTGTGTTCCTGGAGGTGGCACCAGTATGCCAAGATGGAAGGCCATCACGTGCATATGTGCCTCAAGGGAGGCCACTCTATTGTCCATGAGACAATAGGTCCTATCCATGCTCTCGATATGGTTGTCCATACTCCTCAACAGTGACGTGGTAGTGTCCAGGCATGCCATAACATCGATAAGACCATAAGGTCTCGCACCCCTAGTGCCTTGGGAAGTGGAGGCAACCCTGGAACCCATAGCCTATGGGTTAAGTGGTGGGACACAACCAACCCTAGTAGCTCCTCTCCCTACACCACCAACACCTCCACAAATGCCTCCACCAACTCCACCAACATCACCAACACCACCAACACCACCGCCAATATCATCAGCACCTCCACCCTCTACCTCCATAGGCTGCTCATCCTTCTCCTCAGCAGGTGATTCCTTACCCATATCTAGGGTCATCTTCCTCAGGGAGTCTTGGTTGAAATCTGTGACCTTATCACCGAAGCATCCCTTTCCCTCCAAATTCACCCCAAAGTGAAGGAAGATGTCTGTCAGTTTCCTCTAATAGCATAGGTTCCCGACTTGGCGATCCTGTCCTTCGGATCAAATTACCATGGTCCACATCAAAAGGTAGGGAAGATGTATCTGCACCCCCATGTAAACGTAGTAAGTCACATAGGCATGCAATACGGATACCTCATCGTAGTGCCCACAGGTGGGGAGAACGTTCAGCTGGACTGCACGACAGACAACCTTTGGAGTGGCAAGATAGTTAACTGTGTGAACCCATCCACAAGCATGCTTTGTCAACATGTTGTTTATTTCTTGAAGAGTGTCGGGGCTCTAAAAATCATAGGCTAGAGTCCGAGGTGGGCAATAAACTAGATCTCTTGTGTTATCAATCATCAGAAGGTTGGCCAGCTGCCTCATATCAAAACAAATCTCGACCCCCTTCACGTAGGATGTGATCTACATCTCTTCATCGCCTCTATTCATGCATTGAAGGTTGGAGTAGAACAACCTGACCAATGTTAGGTAGTATTTCTTGTTCGGTTTCAAGATGCGGTACCACCCAATTGCCTCAAAGCGTTGACTGAGGAGGAATTGGCGAAAAACCCTTGTTCTCACATAAATCCCTAGGTCCACATTATAGTGCTTGAAGCATTCCCAAC
This sequence comes from Macadamia tetraphylla, assembly GCA_022985045.1. Taxonomy (NCBI): domain Eukaryota; kingdom Viridiplantae; phylum Streptophyta; class Magnoliopsida; order Proteales; family Proteaceae; genus Macadamia; species Macadamia tetraphylla. The sequence goes on along the minus strand of CM040962.1, from coordinate 25,005,152 downwards.
GATCTCGCTCAGCTATAGAGCAGAATAGGAGTGGGTTGTACTGTGCTTCAGCAGGAACGACTTGCTCCTCTTGTTCAATGGCACAGTGAGTTCGTACACAATGTCTAGACATTCTTACAAGATGATTCCTAAGGATTCAAGAATGAAAATCAAGTTTAATAGCTAGAAATAAAGCTCACAGAGAAGAAAATTTCAAAACTAGGTTAGAGAAAGAGGAAAACATACCTTTGGTGCATAGGTGGCACTAATCGATCGTGAAATCATAGGGAAAAGGTGTGGAATGAGTTGGAAAACCCTTTTAGCCATTTCCTCTCCTTCCCCACGAGTTAAAATAGGGTTTTGTGACCTGAGACACAAAACCGAGTCTATTTATAGCAGTTTTAGGTCCACCAGAAACAAGCCACCGAAAACATTGGACCTGCTTTTGGTGCCTGTTTCTGGTGAGTTAAAAGTCCCAAATCATTCTCTACCAGTCCCACCAGAAATAGTACTGATATTTTCGATGGAATGGCTCATATTTTTTGTGAAAGTTACCCTTGTTTCCAGTGGGCTATTTTTGGAAATAAAATTTTATTTTATTTTTGAAATATTTATTATTATTTCATTCCTTGATTGTGTGCCCTTTGTGATATGCATGCGATCGATCCAATTAATTGTGGACCCCACTTATGCATAACCTAACCCTAATTTTTTCCTATCGTATATGCGTGGGACCCACTATTTATGCATATGTTCCAAGTTACATACAACCTCGTATATACATGTGAACTAATCGGATTCCTCTATAGGAGTCATGTCACGTCGAAACACTTGGTCCTGATCCCAGTCGTGCCCGTCACCTCCCGCTTCCCTTACACGGAATTAGGGTAGGCCTTGCAATGCACCCCCAGCTTCGTTGATACTTACTGCACATGATGTGGCCTCCATCATGGACAATATAATGTGAGGAGTCAAGGAAAGACAAAATCAGTTCATGGCTGGGATCGATAATCGGATCCAAGCTGTAATGGGAGCCTATAGTGCACCGCCTGCACCTCTTACTCCACCAGCACCGGTTCCAGTACCCGTTAGATCGGCTACCCTTCAAACATCAGGTGGGGCATAATTGCATGGGCAAAGGAAGGAAAGTGTACATGGGCATGTGCAAGACCCGAAACCGAAACAAGCCAAGGCCCATGTAGAGGGCTGGACAGACTTGACAAAGATGATGGAGAAGTTTCAACGGCTTAGGCCTCATACTTCTCAAAGGTAGGCCAATATCCGTTGTATCCATCAAGATGGATTGGTGGTATGGAAAAGGAGTTCAGGCTAATGGGCTGCACCAAAGAGCAAAAAATTTTATGTGCGGGCTATCAGCTGCAGAATGAGGCTGATGATTGGTGGAGTGCTACTGAGCCCATTTAGAGGGTGAGTAACCCAAACCCTACTTGGGCAGACTTTGAGGGGGCCTTCTTTGAGAACTATTTTTTAAAAAGCTTCTAGGATAGGAGAGAGAGTGAGTTCTCCCAATTAATACAAGGTTCCCAGTCTGTGCTCGAGTATCAACAACGTTTTGAGGAGCTATTCCATTTTGCTCCTAAGTATCTCAAAGGTGATAGAGCTAAAGTAAAGAAGTTTGAGAAAGGGTTGAGGCCAGGTATTGGATCAACCATAGTTGGGTTGAAACTGCAGATTTATGCCGAGGTGGTCCAAGTGGCCAAATCTATTGAGGATTGGCATAGAGATAACTTCTCGGCCCAGTAGGGAACGGGAAAGAGACCAATGGGGTCTACTGATTCCAGGGGAGGTAGCAAGCCCTTCTAAGTGCCTTATATCAACCCAATTCTAGTACAGTTCAAAAAGCCTGAAGCTAGTCAAATTTCCCAGTCCTCTCGATCAAGTGCTATGTCTCAGTCTTCGGGATCGAGCCTAAGGTGTTTTCAATGTGATCAACTGGGCCACCTAGCAAGGACATGCCCCCTCCGGAGGCTAGGTGATGCACCATACACTATACCACCTAGGCCCTAGTAGACCTATACAGCACCTAGACAAGCATAGTCCCCACAGAGCCAGAGACCACAGGGCAGAGTGTTTGCTATAACACCTGAAGATGCAGATGTTGCACCTGGTGTAGTGACAGGTACATTATTGATATCATTATTGCTTGCACATGTGTTATTTGACTCAGAAGCCTCTCATTCATTTGTGTCACCGGCATTTACAAAGAAGATGGGAATTCCACCCAAGGGACTGACTCAGTGTTTGGTAGTGAGTACCCCTACAAGAAGTGTAGTAGGTCTGAACTATGTATATGAGCCTTATCCAGTAACCATAGGTGGACATGAGTTGAATGCTCACTCAATCGAGTTGGATATGACCGATTTCGACATGATTCTGGGAATGGATTGGTTGTCCGTATACAGAGCCAGTGTACTATGTACAAAGAAGATGATCATTTTCAGACATCGTGATGATGATGAGTTTGCTTTCCAAGGGGATAAGCCCAAGAAACACAAGAAGATTATTATATTTGCACTCCAAATAAAAAAGTTTCTAGATAAAGGGTGTCAAGGCTACTTAGCATCTGTGATGGATACTGAGATAGAGATTAGGCAATTGACCAAGCTAGATGTGGTGAGGGGATTTCTTGATGTATTTTTGGATGACTTGACAGGTTTGCCCCCAGACCGAGAGATAGAGTTTGCTATAGATCTACTCCTCGGCTTGGCACCATTGTCAAAAGCCCCTTACCACATGGCCCCCACAGAGTTGAAAGAATTTCAGGTGCAACTTCAAGATCTTTTGAAGAAGAGATTTATTAGACCTAGCATGTCTCTATAGGGAGCACCGATATTGTTCGTCAAGAAGAAGGATGGAAGTATGAGGTTGTGCATTGATTACCAGGAGCTTAATAACCTAACCATCAAGAACCGGTATCCTTTGCCAAGAATAAATGATTTGCTTGATCAGTTGCAGGGTGCCAAGGTATTCTCCAAAATTGACCTTAGATCGGGCTACCACTAGCTCAGGATCAAGGATAGTGATGTCAACAAGACGGCCTTTAGATCAAGGTATGGGCCTTATGAGTTCTTAGTGATGTCATTTGGGTTGACCAATGCACCATCTGCATTTATGGACTTGATGAACCAGGTATTCCAGGATGTCTTAGACAAGTTTGTGATTGTATTCATTAATGACATCTTGGTTTACTCCAAGAGTGTAGAGGACATGCTGTTCACCTGAGGTTAGTATTGCAATGGCTAAGGGAGAAACAACTATATGCCAAGTTCAACAAATGTGAGTTCTGGTTGTCACAGGTAGCATTCCTAGGCCACATTATTTTAGACAAGGGCATAGAGGTTGATCTGGGCAAGGTGAAGGCAGTCCTAGAATGGGAGACTCCCAAGAGTGTAGTAGACATACGTAGTTTTTTAGGATTGGCCGGATACTACAGGAGGTTTATTGAGAACTTCTCCCACATTACTATCTTGATGACCCGACTCATATGGAAGGGTCTGAAATTTGAGTGGTCTGATGCTTGTGAGAAGAGTTTCAAGGAGCTAGGGCAAAGATTGGTATCAACTCCAGTTTTGACTATTCCGACCAGTATATGTGGTATGGTTGTGTATAATGATGCCTCCAAACTAGGATTGGGTTATATATTGATGCAGCATGGGAAAATCATTGCTTATGCATCCTGCCAGTTAACGGATTATGAGAAGAACTACCCCACCCATGATTTGGAATTGGCAGCAGTGATTTTCACACTAAAAATCTGGAGACACTACCTATATGGTGAGAAAAGTGAGATCTTCAGTGACTATAAAAGCCTCAAGTACTTCTTCACTCAGAAAGAGCTCAATATGACACAAAGGCGTTGGTTAGAGCTAATGAAGGACTATAACTGCACTATCCACTATGACCTAGGAAAGGCCAATGTGGTAGTTGATGCACTTGGTCGAAAATCCCAATCACTGACTCTTACATCACTGACCACCAATGAGTATCTCATAGCAGAGGCTAGGAAACTGGATTTGGGGCTACTAGTTGAAGGTGTCACCTTTTCACTATCGACATTGGTGGTGCAACCTAGTCTGGTGGATAGGATAACTGTAGCCTAGGGTACTGATGCAGAGTTGCAGAAACAAATAGCAGAATGCAAAGGAGGAACCTAGAGGGACCCAGATTTCTCTGTGACTGAAAGCAGGACTCTCAAGTTCAAAGGGAGGTTATGTGTGCCTAGTAATGATGAATTGAGAGATAAAATTTTGAGATAAGCACATAACTCTCCATACTCCATTCACCCCAGCAACACTAAAATGTATAAGGACCTCAAGGGCTCCTACTGGTGGAAGGGAATGAAGAATAATGTGGCCATGCATATGTCTAGATGCCTCATATGCCAGCAAGTCAAGGCTGAAAGACAAAGGCCCCATGGTTTATTGCAATCATTGCCAGTTTTGAAGTGAAAATGGGAGAATATTACTATGGACTTCATCATAGGCTTACCCCGCACACATAAGGGTATGGATGCCATTTGGGTAGTGGTGGATAGCTTGACCAAGGTAGCTCACTTTATCCCAATCAATGTCACATTTTCTATGGATAAGTTGGCCAAGTTATATGTTGACAACATCATCAGGTTGCATGGTGTACCAGTTAGCATGATCTCTGATCGAGATCCCAGATTCACTTTCAAGTTCTGGACATGTGTGCAGAAAGCTATGGGCACACAGTTGAATTTTAGCATAAATTTTCATCCCCAGACCAAAGGTCAGTCAGAAAGGACTATCCAGACATTGGAGGACCTACTTCGAGCATGTGCCTTAGATATGAATTACAGTTGGGATGAGCACATTTCCCTTATTGAGTTCTCCTATAATAACAGCTATCAGGCCACTATTGGAATATCCCCATTTGAGGCACAGTATGGCAGGAAGTGTCAGACTCCACTCTATTGGGATGAGGTTAGTAAGCGACACATTTTGGGTCCAGACTTGATACAGGCTACCAGTGAAAAGGTGAATGTGATCAAAGAAATAATTAAAGTAGCTCAGTCCAAGTAAAAGAGCTATACAGATGTCAGAAGGAAACATCTGGAGTTTGGTGTTAGAGACAAGGTGTTCTTGCGGATCTCCCTAGTTAAAGGGGTGATGCGGTTCGACAAGAAAGGAAAGCTTAATCTGAGGTTTATGGGACCGTATGATATACTAGAAAGGATCGGACTGGTAGCTTACTAGAAAACTTTGCCACCAGAGTTGGAGGATACACATGATGTCTTCCATGTGTCCATGCTGGGGAAGTACAATCCCGACCCCACTCACGTCTTGACTTACATACCCCATGAGTTAGATGAGGATTTTCCATTCGTAGAGTATCCAGAGAAGATTGTTGACCAGAAAGAACATATTCTCCGCAATCGCATCGTTTCCTTTGTCAAGGTTAAATAGATGAACCACCCAAAATAGGAAGCATCTTGGGAGTGGGAAGACGAGATGATGAAGCAGTATCCTGGATTGTTTGATTTGCCAGGTATGCTCAATTTCGAGGATGAAATTCTTATAAGGTGGGGGGGGGATGTTACACCCATGCCCTGACTCGGTCTAATTTGAATTGTTGTGATAGGTCTCGGACTAGAGATCGAAAGTACAGTTGGGTTTTGGCTCTCGGGCACCCATTGCCGAAGGGGGAGAGATGACCCCACATGTTCATTCATCGCGTGCCAATCTAACTGGAGGGGGTTCGTACCTTTCGATCCCAAACGATAAGTGACCCGACTCCTCACACATAAATCCTAGCTTGTACCAAAGTTGTCAAAAGACCATGAGTATGGCCGAGGGTAACTACCTATGCAAGCCCAGTTGGTGGACAACAAGCTGTCTTGACCATCGGAAGCACTAGGCCTGAATCCGATGGGGTGTTTCCAGTGAGCCAACAGGCTACTGTCAAGGTTTCGATGCCCATGGGTCCCACCACTCACATTGTAGACATCCTTGGATGATCCTAACTCATCCTCCACATCTTCCTCGTGACGTGAGCACATTGCAGACCTAAGTGGTTGGGTTCTCGGGCTCTAAAAGTCTTATTAACCCGATCAATCTGAATAGGGTTCAACCAAACGGACCCTAAGGCCCATTTAACTTATAAGTTAGAAATGAGGATTCATTCCTCATTTCTCACTTGTGCTCAATGTAGGAGAGGAGAGAAAGAGGAGAGGAAGAAGAAGAAGAGGAGGAAGAAGAGGGGGAAAAGACTTACCTTGGTGCTGGCTACCGCTTTGTTGCCGGAATCCCTACCGGAGGTATGTGCAATCACTCCTACTACCCTCACTCTCCATTTTGACCTAGGTTAAGCTAGTTATGGGTGTAATCTTAGTGCAAAAATCCTCTTGAGGTTGGGGAATGCGTGTTCTACCTTCCCGGTGCCATTACCGAGCTCAAACCGAGTCCGGTGAACTCCAGCAACAAGAATGACCAAATGACCACTTAAGGTTTCGTTCATTTGATCGATGTATCTTCCAAACGACTCAGTGGAATTAGGATTTTATTTGCTTAGAATGATACTAGGAACATTCCCTTCAAACTCCATGGAACAAATCCCAATGATCGGGCCTGAGCCGAAAAGCCCCAATTCAAGTGGATAGTTCTGTACTACCACCGGAAGCAAGCCACCAGAAACATTGGGCCTGCTTCCGGTGGGCTATTTTCGGTGAACGATAGAGCCTTATGAGCTCTCTATCAGTTCCACCAGAAACAGGACTGATATTTTTTGTGGAAATACCCTGTTTCCGGTGACATTATTGTCACTGATAGATCTTGTCTGTACCCTTTGGGGGCGACCCACGTGGGCCCCTCCCAGCGTTTCGACATGTATTGATATACGGTTACCTTTGTGTCTAGGACAATGATGCGCATGAGAACCGAGGTCGAAGTTGAATTGCTCGATCGGTTGCCTTACTTAAACCCTAACGCACAAGCATAAACAAGGTGAGGGATGGTTGCTTTATTTTGTGATCGTTTATTATTATAGAACTGCTCACATGTGTAGAATATCGTATTTAATTATATTGTTCACATGATGATGATGTTCAATCACATATTACATTTTTTGATTATGATATGAATTTTTATGCATATGTATGGCGGGATCCAGTATGGCCGAGGTGGTACAGGTACCGTGATCGCCATATGATTGTTGTATGCCTAAGACGGAATCAGGCGTGGGCGAGGTGGTACCGGTGCCGTGATTGCCATATGCTTATTGCATTCATGCATTGATTATGTACATTAGAGTTAGTTGTAGTCCCAGATTACACTTTGTGGTCTATGTGTTACCGGTATCGTGTGCTCCGGGACTACATTTGGAAATGGATACGCTTCGTGGCCGACGATTGGTACCAGTGTTGCATAGTCCATAGTCAACTATTGTATACATGCTAGATTAGGTAAACAGGCGCGTGTTACACTTTGTGGCTGATGTGTTACCAGTAATCGTGTACCTGTGACTGTATTTGGAGATGAATTACACTTTGTGGCTGATGTGTTACCGGTATCGTGTAATTCATACTAACTATATCATTATAAATGCATGATATATGTGGTTAGATATCACTCCTTATGCTATGAACCCTTGCCAACAGGGGTTAAGGTTTTGGATAATTCATTGTGGTATGTTCGATGTGTCTTTCTGGAATACCACACCCGTGGTACGATGTGATTGTTGCTGGAGGCGGGACTTGTCAAGCGTGGTCGATGATTAGTACCGGTGCCATGACAACTAGGAGGGGGTTATTAGGGGTTTTCTGGGTGACCTATGGACATAAACGAGGATCGATAGGCTTCTATTCACGGCTAGGGTTTATATTCCTGCATAGTCGATGGTAGTTTTGAGACGCGGGATACAACCTAATGTGCCGTAGTAGCATTTACCAGACTTAGTTGTATTGTTAGGTGGATAATAAAATAAATGAATTGCATCATGAGCATCATGGACTATGTATTTAATTTTTATTATCATGCATCATAAATTATTACTGCGATTGTTTTGCTTGGATGTAGACCCCACCCCTCACTGAGCGAGTTGGAAAGCTCACCCCACATATACACACTTTTTAGATGATGATGCAGGTACGATCGTGCCTATGGCTAGTGATTCTCTTTCCTCTGGATTTGAGTACGGAGTGAGCGATTGGTGGATGTCGAAAGCGGAGGAGCATTGCCAGGACTGTGATTTCTATGCATATGTGGCATCATGAGGTGTCCAGCATATTTTTGGTGATTTTGACACGAGTTTGTGGATGGTACACTTTTGAACTTATTAGTTGTGAGTCATGGATGATTGTAACTAGAATAACTCAGTTATGGATATTATTTATCATTAGACATTTTCTCTATTTTATTTATGATTCCTCTATATTACTCTGATTCCACTGCGTTTGGTTGGTTTGTGATGTGAGATTGTGAAATGTTAAGGTACTGCTATCAGAGATTCTGATAGGTTTGTACGACAGGTATGTGTCGTACTCACACCGCCAGTATTCCTAATGGTAAGTTGGGTCTACCGAAAGTGGAGTATGATAGTAGTTGAAGAGGTCTTGAAGTCGATACTATTGTTTTAGACTTGTGTGAGGCTTTTACTTGTTTGCCCTTATGACATCCATCACAAAATAGTTTGTTTTCAAATTTCAGTTTTGGCATATTTCTCACAAGATTTTTAGATGCTATTTGCTTAAGAGTTTTTGTGTTAACATGATCGAGTTTTCTATACTAAAGATAATAGTTTTCATTATTTGAAACAAGGCATATGCTACTAGAACAAGCATTGTCAAACATGAAAATATAGATATTGTTTCTTTTATTGCCATTCAGAATAACATCATGTTTATCATTTTTCACTAAACATTGAGAAGCTTTAAATTCAACCAAATACCCATTTTTGCACAATTGGCTCACACTAATCAAGTTATAAGCAAGACCATCAACTAAGCAAACATTGGTTATAGTGGTACCTCCAATTTTGATAGATCCTTTGCCAATAATATTTCCTTTGCCTTTGTCTCCAAATGTCACCCATCCTCCATCATATTTCTTAAGTTTTGAAATTAGGTTGGAGTTTCCAATCATATGCTTGGAGCAACCGCTATCAATATACCATTCAAGGTCCTTTTTGCTCTTCAAGCATATCTATAAAATACAATCAATAGTGCATTGATCCCCAATTGGGTCTATTGAAGTTAGATTAAAAAAATCCTTTTGGTACCCAGATGGTCCATATTTTGTTTTGGGTATGGCTATTATAGGATTGGGGATTTTTTCAATGATGTTGTGAAGATCTAGTATTACTTCTTGGAGGTTGAGGTCTATAGTACCAGTTATTGTAGTAACCATTTAATTTGAATGGTTGTGGTCTATTATATCCACTCCACTTGTTCCATTGTTGACCTCGACGTTTTGAGAACCTTTGTGGTCGTTGAGGAATATGATCATGCTTTCTTGCATATTGATATGTGTGATTGGCTTGAGGTTTCTTCAAGGGCTGATTGTTCTTTTACTTTTCTTTGGATTGTGAAGTAGAGGCATTGTATCCAAGGCCCTTCTTGTTGTGAACATATCTTCGAGTTGTTCCCAATAGGGTATCAAGGTTTCTTTGGCCTTTGGTGGAAGTGTTTATGGTCGAGGTTAATTTTTCATTTTCTTGCAAGATATCTTTGTTTTCCTTTTGCAGTTCTTTAATAGTCTCCAAATGACCTTTGTTTTCTTTTTCTTGCTCTCTCACATAAGTGGTGAGCTCGTTCAAGGTAAGTTGGAGATTATCTACTTGCTTTTCTAATGCTTTCTTTTCTTTCACTACTTTTTTGCTATTTTTGTATAATTCTTGAAAAGCATCATATAGTTCATCAAATTCAAAGTTTTCTTCACAAATAGAATTTGTACTATCAAAGTTTGTGGAGCTTACCTCATTATCTTCTTGATCAGATATAGCCACCAAGGCTAGATAGGTGTGTTCATCACTGGATTCTTCTTCTTCATCACTACTATCAGATGAGTCATCCCAAGTTTCTCGACTTTGTAGCCCTTTTTCCTCTTTCCTTCTTTTGAGAGCTTTGGACAATTGGTTTTGATATGTCCTGATTTTCTATATTCATAACAAACTACTTCATTGGATTTTTCATTAGAGTAGTTCTTACTTTTGTTATCTCTGGAGGGTTGCCCTTTGATGAGTTTTCTTACTTTATTTGATTTGAGGAATTTGTGAAAGTGTCGAGATAGAAGTAGTATTTGTTCGTCTTCACTTTCCTCTTTGTCAAAATCTTGTGTTATTTTGAGAGCTACTATTTTCTTTCTTATCTCTCTTGATTCTTTTTGTTCTTCCATCTCATCATCTTTGAGTTCTACTTCATAAGTTTGTAACATCCCCATGAGTTCATTTAAGTTTACACTTTCTAAATCTTGAGTGTTTTGGATGGCCGTCACCATCGGTCTCCATTTCTTCTTGGGCAATGCATGTAGCACCTTCATCACTTTCTCCTCCTGAGTATAATCCTTATTCAAAGCTTTCAACTTATTTATAATGTTAGTAAAGCAAGAAAATATATCAAAGATAGATTCATTCTTATGCATTTTGAAACTTTCATACTCATGTCTGAGTCGACCAATGTTTACTTTCATGACATTTGAAGTTCCTTCGTAAATCAATGCAAACAGGACCTTACTGCAAGGACTACAGAAAATGCTCGAGGACGCCAAAGGAAGATGGGGAGAAGAACTATTGAGGATAATATGGCCCCACTGAATGACAGAAATGACAGCAACATAAGAGATGCTCTATACCATCACAGACGGCACAGAATCAGTAAGCCCAGTGGAATTATGAGTCACTTCTCTAAGGGTCAAAACATACGACGAGCAGGTAAATGATTAAGGACTCATAAACAATGTTGATCTCCTTGAGGAGGCAAGAGATGATGCTAAGGTGAATATGGTTGCACAACAAAGAAAAGTTGCTCACTTCTACAACTCAAAAGTGAAACAACGCTTGTTTAAGCTTGGTAGCCTGGTCCTGCGATGATTAAATGTTTCGGATCCACGAAAGCAAGGCAAGCTATCACCAAATAGGGCAGGACCATACCGCGTCGTCAAGGTAGTAAGGCCAGACACGTGTCACCTGGAAACCTTAGATGAAAAAGAGCTGTTGAGAGCTTGTAACTCTTGACGACCTGAGAAATTTTTATCAATAGAGGCCATCTTCAGAGTTGGGTACAATACTTCACTTTGTTGACTAGCACAAAATTTATCTCTTTAAATGATGGGTACAATACTTCATTTAAAGAGTTGGGTACAATACTTCACTTGGGTACAATACTTCCTAGTCTTGAAATATGTTTCTTCTATATGAGAACAAAGCAAAGGTAATGAAAAATTGTGTAAGTTCAATTTGACTTATCTAACTATACCTTAATTTTGTGAAATGTATGCACATAAGATTTTTAGCCGAGCATGGTTGCCTACTTCTACGAGTTTAAAATCCAACTCTACTAAAGTCTCGTGGGGTATGCGCATGCAAGGGAGGATGAGATGACAGGGCACAGCCCTACCCCTCCAAGAGAGGATGAGATGACCGGAAACATAACCCTATTCCTCCAAGAGAGGACGAGACAACATGGCACACCCCTACTCCTCCAATAGAGGACGAGATGACCAGGGGCACCGCCCTTCTCCTCCAAGAGAGGACCAGACAAGAGGGCACAACCCTACTCCTCCAAGAGAGGACGAGATGACCGAGGCATAGCTCTACTCCTCTAAGAGAGGATGAGAAGATCAAGGCACAGCCTTACTCTTTCAAGAGATGACGAGACAAGAAGGTATGGCCCCACTCCAAGAGAGGACGAGACAACCAAGGCACATCCCAACTCCTCCAAAAGAGGATAAGACGACAGGGCACGACCCTACTCCAAAAGAGAACAAATCACCAAGGCACCAGGGCATAGCCTAACTCATACAAGAGAGCCCAAATCACCGACACAAGTCTCCTAGTCTGTTAAAAAAGCAAAAATCCAACTTAATCACACGGGTGCCAAAAATAAAAGAAGGTAATTATATCAACAAACCAGTTCATTACATTTAGAAAACTCTATAACAAAAATGAAGACTACTACACCAACAAACTTCTTACAAAAGAGAGAGAAAGAAAGTAGAAATAGATAGATCAATTAACAGATGCGGGAGGATCACTAGATTTCCCAGAAGAAACTGAACCTCTAACTTAACCCAAGGGACGAGAGGAGATTGGACCACTAGATTTATCAACAGAAACCTGGTCTACAGCTTGACAAGAGGACGAGCTTAAACCTGAACACTTGGCTTAATAGGAGGACGACCTAAAACCTAAACGCCAGCCTTAGCATAGGACACCTGATCACTAGGATTTGCAGGGGCACCTGATCACCAGATTTAGAGGAAAGCACATGATCACCATGCTTGGCAGAAACAGGTTGACCACCAAGCTCGCTAGGCCGAACAGAGGGGACCTGGTCTTTAATTATTGTTAAATTAGCTTAACAATAGTTAATTAATTAGAAATGCATGTTTAGGGTAAAAGTAGCTTAATATTGTCATTAATATTCAGTAGCATTAAAGTAGCATCTTAATTAGCATGTGTTAAGTAGGTATGCATGATTAGTGTAGCAATTAATTTTTTGAAGTCGTTGATGTGAGCATGAGTAGGATTTAATTCATAATGTAGTAAGATCTTAATATTTTAGTTAACCAAACATATTAGGATGTACACATTTGGGAAAGTATTCAAAATTTAGCGTCTAGTAGGAAGATTGATTTTTACCGGGCCGAAAATGGTGCTTAACACCTTCCCACATCTGTAACCTGACTCATACCTAGACCTATACCATATGAAATCAAACTCAAAACTTTCCCAGTGATTGAACCACCTCTCTTGGGTACTAGGCCCCACATCTTAGGTGGCGATTCTTTTTTATACTTCCCAAACCTCGTTCTCACCTCTTTTGGGTCCTAGGCCCTACATCCTAGGTGGTGATTCCTTTTTTATATTTTCTAACCCCCGTTGCCCTGGAAATTTAGGTTAAACCAGCATCTACACAGCTAGAATCATTGACACCGTTAACCGTTCCATTATTGACTTTCAAGTTTTCTTGTATGGCTCTCGTTTTTTTAGACTCAACTAAACTAGCCTTAGATTTATTCTCTTTGGCCTTTCAATTTTGCCCTTCTCGATTCTTCTCCTTGATTTTTACCTAAACAATAATTTGTTCAAGAGACCATTCCTTTTTCCTGTGCCTCATATTGATTCTGAAGCCACCCTATGATGATGATAACTTCTTCATCAATGAGCAGAGACAAAATCATTAAGAAAAAGCATTCCTTCCTTGGCTAGTTCTGCCACCAGAATTTGGTATTCATCTATTTGGACAAATATATTCTTGTCATCCCTTATTGTAAATTCAAGAAAGTTTCTGAAATGTACTTCTTGTTCCCAACATGCTCTAATTCCTTTCTTTTTCCTTTTTTTTTTTTTTTTTTTTTTTTTTTTCAAATGAATTCCAAATAGTTTTGCATAATCATAGGAAGCATAGACAATATAGAATTTATTAGAGAAGTGGTTGAAAAATGCAGTTCTTATATTAATAGTCTGCAGAAACCCATTCCAGCTTTTATAGTTTGAAATATCAAATGAGTTATCTAGAAAAGTGCTTGAGGTTCTACATTCGAGGCTCGATGGTACCTGCCATCCATGGGTGTAAGGGTAATGGCTAGAATTCTAGAGAGTATAAAAGGCTCTTTTTGCACATTTGCAGGTCTTGTACCACTGCATTCCCCCTCGAAGATACATGGGGGTATATTTCGCAGAGGCTTTTTTTTTTTTGGGGAGGGGGTTGGGGATGGGGCTTTTCTAAAAGACATTAATGATGACAAATATTGGGAATTGGGAAACATGATATTTGGAATCACCAAGGTTAGGTCATAGGACCCATGGGTGAGCCTGATCCATGAGTAAAGGGCTAAAAAATTGATCTGGTGCAGAGATAAAGATAAATATCAAGTAGCAGAGTTGGGAAGGTATGAGGGACCCACTCCACCCATTTGAACCAATTTCCCTACTAGATGCTTAAAGAACGAACATTCTCCCCTATTAATCCTATATAGCATATGCATGGCTAGATTGTTTCTATGCTACTATTTACATTATTGTATGTACATAAAGATCTACATAACACCTACTTGTTTGAGAGATTACACCTGAGCTCAACCCCTATTTCAGGTTGAGAATGGAGGGCCCCTTTTACAAAGAGTACGAACTTCAGTGATGGTCCCTTGGCTCAAGCGGAGGTGGATTCGACCTTCAGCTTTGCCTTCTTTGGAAAACTCAGCCTTTTTTTTTTTTTAATGACATTTCACAATAATAAGGAATTTTTTGGATTTTGAGAGAATCTAGGGGTATTCATGGCTTTTCGGTGCCACAAGAAGGCTTCTTCAAGCTTCCTAAAAGATAAGGTATTTTCCTAAAGCTTTTTAAAATTTTCGGGAATTTTGATAGAGTTTTGGCACATAAGCCGAGGTGATGGAATCTCAAGGAGTCTAGGGCTTCATAAAGGAATTTTGAGATTCCTAAGGGTTTTGGACTTTTGGGTTTTAGCAGAATTTTGGGGCTTTAGCACATAATCGAAGTGAGGGAATCTTGCTAATCTTTGGATTAAGGATGAGAGAGGAAGAAAATTATTTAGAGAACTAGACCTTAGGATCTATGTTGTGTCATGCAAATGGGAAAATGAGCCTTATTTATAAGCTTGGCAAAAGGCAGGGGTAAAATGATCATTTGGATTGACAGACCCCCTAGGTTTTTTGGTAGCCCCCAGTAGGGAATGTTCCCTTTTAGCGAGCCTGCTAGAAACGTGGTGATTCCACCAAGTTCCAGCATATGAAATGGTAATTTTGGCATTTCTTGGGTAGTTTTGCCATAATTAGGGTATCTGACATGCGGAAGCGATTCCAAGAGATCTGAAGGTCCGATTTTTACACACATATACCATCGGAATCTTATTTCCGATAACTATCCAACAGTATGAGTTTTGAGCTTATTTTTATTCATGAAGGACTCTTGCCCTTTTAACAACTAAGGGTATTTTCAACAACTATTTTCATGTCGTTTTTGCATCATTAGAAAATACTTCAATCAATTCTTCAATATCTGATATGAAAAATTGATGTACCAAAGGCTTATCTGGAGGTTCTACCGATCATTTGGCAGCCACTGCCAAATGATTGTTGGAGGAGCCAAACCAAGCTTTGGCTAGATTAGGGTTCCAAGACAGATTAGGGTTTCGGTCGGATAAGGTTCAGATTTGGGTTTCAGATTAGGATTTGGAATAGGATTTGACATTAAAGTTAAGATTAGCGTTAAGTTCCAGGTCAATTCTAGAAATGTTGTATCCTCTTCCGTAAGAAAGTGTAGACGTCATCCACATCTTGTAATGATGATATCTACTCTAGGTACCTAATAAAGTCTCAAAATTATTGACTTTAGAATTATTGTAAAATAAGAATAAAACTTTATATGAGAATCACTTATCTATTGTGTTAATGTGGTTGGAGAGTGTATTGAACTTGAGTTGATGTTCCACAATGTTGATATTAGGCTGAGATATGCCACTTGTTACTCTCCTAAAGTATTTGCTCCCTCTTGGTGCAACCAAGTTGTATGCAAGATGTCTCCAAGATAAAACAGTATTTTCTTCTGGTAGCAAACATGCACTTGTTTGATGCACCCCTTCTAGTACGTCGGAGATGTGCTCAGGCCGCAAGATAAAAATGGTAATACGAGAGAGAGAGAGAGAGAGAGAGAGAGAGAGAGAGAACAATTTCTTCAATGAGTGTTAAAGGCCTCTAGGCCCATACGATTGTCACCACTTAAGCCCATTCGATTTAATAAAACTCAAACCCAAAACCCGCCCAACTGAAAATGAAAAAATAAATATCTATGGGCTAAGCCACCACAACTCACCGCGACCCAGCCTGACCCAATGTGTGTTGAAAGCACCTCAGACCAAAGCTGGATAGGTGAGAATATAGATGCTCTCTTTGAGAACCATTACAACAACATCCAAAATTTAATCCCAACTTTATAGGGCCGGCTACATGGAGATTCCAAGCAAGGACAAGCACAAGGATTCATGCAAAAAGATTGGCAGGTTATGGTTAACTATAAGAAGTGTTGGATGTCAAACTGATGCACCACTATAAATCAACCATAAGTTCATAACCATAGACTATAATAAGGTATCGGTTGTCTACCTGACATATCATATAGATTAGTCAAGCCAAAGTATCCTACATGCATTACGCTCACCACCAAGACAATCCATCACCCAACCTACTTTTATGAAAGGAAGAATGAGATAACAAATTCTTGATAACCCCACGAAGCATGAAAGTAACAACTGTAGAAAAGCAACCCTAAAACGATGTAGGAGATAATGGAAAAACAAGAACAAGCAATGCATATAGATTTATGAGGTTCGGCAAAATTGCCTACATCCCCGGTGAGATGAGATCCTACTTCACTATCAATGAAGAATAGCGTTATAGCGCTTGTCCCTCACACCTCTCAGTATTGCTTGCATTACAAAGAAAGAAACTCTCGCTACAAATATATAGCGAAAAAACCCTAATCCAAAAAGTATACAATTGCCCTCAAATAAAAAAAAAAAATCGAGTGGGGATGTGCCTCACACCCCTACCCTTGAACCCCCACGGCCCGCTAATCGGCTAGCGGACTGCGTCTACTATCAAGGCTCGCATCGATACTCTCAAAGTTAAACTGTGATGGAATACAAGACATTGTACACCAACAATCTCCACCTTGGCTTGAATTCTGTCGAGCCTTCTGTAAAGATAACTTGTTGATGTCTTCATCCCCGTACCTTATTAGAGGTACAAACCCTCACCTATTTGGTGCGTCACTCATCTTCAACAATGAGTAATATTAATCAAGTCCAAACAAGACTCAAACTTTTCTGTAGTAACTGGCTTGGTAAACATGTCTGTAGGATTGAGATCTGTATGAATTTTTCTCAAGTGAATACTGCCTTCTTAAACAAGCTCCCTAATCTTGTGAAATCTCACATCAATATGCTTTGTCTTTGCATGAAACACCTGATTCTTTGTAAGATGTATGACACTCTGACTGTCACAATGTAACACTGTACCTCCTTGCTCCAAACCCAACTCACGAACCAATCTAGTAACCAGACTCTTTCCTTGGTAGCCTCAACTGCCGCCATGTACTCTGCCTCTATAGTAGACAATACAACTGTAGACTGAAACATCGCCCTCCATGATATAGGTCCACCAGCCAATGTAAATCGAGAGCCTATAGTAGACCTCATCTTGTCTAAATCACCAGCATAGTCAGAATCAACATAACCCGCCAATTCTTTGGAACTTCCCTTACCACTAAACATAACACCTATATTTTAGTCTTGCTCAAATATCTGAAGATCCACTTAATTACATTCCAATGCTCCTTCCCTAGTTTACTTATGTATCTACAAACAACATTGACTGCATGAGACAAATCCGGTCTACTACAAACCACAGCATACATGAGACTCCCAACTACACTAGCATAGGGGACCTGAGACATATGCTCCACCTCCTCATGTGTTGTAGAGCATTCTCTTTCAAATAACTTGAAGTGGCTGGCTAACGAAGTGCTAACCGGCTTGGCCTTTTCCATATTGAAATGCTCTAGCACCTTTTCAATATACCTCTTCTGAGTTACCTAAAATTTACTTGCATTTCTATCTCTAAGGATTTCTATGCCAAGGATTTTTTTAGCAGCACCAAGATCCTTCATCTCAAATTCAGCAATCAACAAAAACTTCAAAGAGACTATATCATGTTTGTTCTTTGTAGCAATGAGCATGTCATCAACATTAACCATTAACAAAATAATAGAATTATCACTTAACACTTTATAATAAACATAACTATCATACTCACTTCTTGTGTAGCTAATCTTCATCATGTGGAAATCAAAATGCTTGTACCACTGCCTAGGAGATTGCTTAAGATCATAAAGCGACCTCTTAAGCAGACAAACATAATCTTCCTTTCCCTGTACCTTGAAACCTTCAGGCTGCTCCAAGTTAATATGTTCCTCCAAGTCACCATGAAGAAATATAGTCTTCACATCAAGTTGTTCAAGCTTTAAATCATACATGGCCACCAAAGCAAGTAGTACCTTGATCGAAATGTGTTTCACCACTGGAGAGAATATTTCATTGTAGTCCATCCCCTCCTTCTGTGCATAGCCCTTGGCTATAAGTCTGGCCTTATACCTTTATGCTTCTTCTCAGTTGCTGCCTTTTTCTTACGAAAGACCCATTTATACCCAATGATTTTTCTTCCCTTGGATTTTTTCACAATCTTTCAAGTCTTGTTCTTCTGTAGAGATTTCATTTCCTCCATCATAGCTGCCACCATTTATCATGTTGTGTATCACTCAAAGCATCATGGTAGGAAGATAGATCACTTGTACCTATAGTGAGGGCATAGGCAACCATGTTCTCAAACCCGTATCTCACAGGTGCTTTGTGAGTACGCTTCTCTTTATCCTTTGCCACAGTATAGGAAACTTCTATTGCTACTTGTTGTCCTAGTAAGTCACTGGATGACTCATTCTCTCTTATTATTTCTGACTCACCCAACTCCACCTGCATAGTAGAACCTTCTTTATTTTTATCAACTGCTTGTGAATTGTAATTTGACTTCACCATATGAGACTCATCAAACAGAACATCCCTACTAAACACAACTTTTTGTGAACTTAGATCCCATAACTTGAATCTCTTTACATCTTTCTTAAAACGAAGAAAGATACACTGCTTAGACTTTGAGTTTAACTTGGAACGCTGCTCACTCTCAACATGCGCATAGGTTGGATAGCCAAATATTTTTAGAATAGAATAATCTACTAATTTTCCTGTCCATACCTTTTTAGGAATTTTACAATCAATCGCCTTTGATGGAGACTTGTTGATGAGAAAACATGTCATATTCACTGCTTCTGCCCAAAATCTCTTGCTCAACCCTGCATTCAGCCTCATACTCTGAGCTCTTTCTAGAAGTGTTCTGTTCATCCTTTCAGTTACACCATTTTCCTGTGGTGTCTTTGAAACTGTGAAGTGACGTGTAATCCTTTTAGCTTTACACAATTCTAGAAACAGCTTGTATGTGTACTCCCCTCCATTATCTGTTCTCAAGTGCTTAATTTTTTTTTCTTGTTTTCCTTTCTACATCAGCCTTTCATTCCTTAAATTTAGTGAACACCTCACTTGCAAGCTTTATGAAGTAGATCCAGACTTTTCTTGAATAATCATCAACAAAGGTCACGAAGTATTCGACCTCACCTTTAAATTTTATTGTTGAAGGACCCCATACATCGTTGTGTATATAATCAAGCACCCCTTTACTCTTATGTTTTACAGTTTTAAAACTAACCTTGTACTGTTTTCCGAACACACAATATTTGTAGAAGTTTAGTTTACAAGTTTTCACTCCCTTCAAGAATTTCCTTTTATGAAGCTCCATCAATCCTCTTTCTCCCATATGCCCTAACAGCATATTCCATAGATAGATATCATCTGTATCAAATTCTGCATCTGTAGTCACAGATGCTCCACCTGTAACTATACTCCCTATGAGTCTGTATAGGTTTCCTGTTAGCTGTCCCTTCATGACAACCATAATACCCTTAATAACTTTGAGAACTCCACTTTCTACTATGTACTTGCAGCCATTTGAGTCAAGTGCCCCCAAAGATACTAAGTTTTTCTTTAGTTTTGGTACATGTCTCACATTTGCTAAAGCTTCTTACTATCCTATCAAACATCTTGATTTTGATAGTGCCTATCCCAATGGTCTTGCATACAGCATCATTCCCCATTAGGACAGACCCACCATTATATGGTTGATATGTATCAAACCAATCCTTATGTGGACACATGTGATATGAATATCCAGAATCTAAAATCCAAGAATCAGAAGGTTGATTCTTACTTGATGATATAGAGAGTACATCTCCATCGGAACTGTCAGTCACGCTAGCTTCCTCAGATGCCTTATCTACACCTTTCTTCTTTATGTCTGCCTTCCTCTTCAAGCACTCTTTATCCAGATGACCTTCCTTCTTGTAATAGTAACAAGAGACCTTTATCTTTGTTCCTTTTGATTTCGATCGACTCATCCCAGATCCTTTCTTATTTGATCTCCTTCTTTTCTGCTCCTTGTCACCTCTGAAAAAACCTTCTCTTTGAGATTTCGTACTACTGGACTTCTTCATTGTATCATTGGACATGAGGGCAGCCGTGACTTCATCCATCTCAAGGGTCTCCTTCCCATACAAGAGAGTCATTGTTAGGTGATCATATGATTCTGGGAGCGACGACAACAACAGTAACACTTTGTCTTCATCCTCAATCTTAATCTCCGGTTTGCAAGT
>CM040962.1:24972684-24984541 GCA_022985045.1 Macadamia tetraphylla | reverse complement strand
GCCCTCCTTGGCTAAGGCTGCTGTGGGTGAAATCATGATCACAGCGGATTCTCTTCCAAAGAAGTTATATTCCAAAGTAGTGGGAGGTGCGTTACTGGATGTGGATGAACTGCCCGATCCAATACATGCTGGTAACCTTACAAAGATTGTGATACCACAAGAAGCATACGAGGAGCAGCTGCAGCGTTATCGCTTTGCCCTTGTGGCTAGGATAAATTTTTGATATATTTCATTAGATGCGGTCAGGAAGGAAGTTGTGGAAAACTGGAAGCTCAAAGACAGGGTGTATATTTCTCCAATGGGATTGGGCTACTCTCTCTTTCGGTTTGAGTCTGAAAAAGACATGGCCAATGTGGAAGAAAAGTCCCATTAAGATAGGTGGACAGTTCATTCGCTTCCAGCGTTGGAAACCAGACTTTAACATCCATGAGAGGAACGCAATTACAAGATTGGTCTGGATTCGTTTCCCAGAATTGCTGTTTGAATACTAGCACGAAAATATTTTATTTTCCATGGTGAAAGTGGTGTGGCAGCCACTAGACATTGACAAGAGATCGAGAAACGCCTCCATAGGAAATTATGCTCGAATTCTTGTGGAGATGGATCAGAGTCTTAAGGAAATCCAAGTGGAGTGGCAGCAACCTGGAACCGGCGACTTATTCTGGTTTAAGCAAAAGATCATCTATGAAGATGAGATGAGTCAATGCGGATTTTGCAAGCGTGTTGGGCACACTATTCAGAACTGTAAAGAGAAAAAAATTGCAGATGCTAAACACAATGACAAAGTCACCTCTGGTGGTGTCATAGGGGCGATCTGGGTGGAGAAGAAGCTTTCAGGGGCGGTTGATGTGGAGGTTTCCGGCAAGAGTCAAGAAGAGTCCAGATTAGGAAAATCTCCAAATTTGAATTCGCCATCCTTATCTTCCAAAACTGTTCTAGCGAATCAAGGAAGCATGCACTTATCTCGTTCATTAGAAGGGAATATTGTCATTGACCTGCCGATTCCAACAGGATATTCCAAAGATCTCTTGCGAGAGAATCCAATTGTGGATTGGAAAGAGAATGATTCTAATATGGAAGGGTCGGGTAGCCCTCATGGATCGGGTAACCCACATGGGTCGCCTCTTGTCGAGGCTGATCGTTCCAGTGATCGTTCCAGTGAGGTGCATTCGGCTTTAGTGCAATGTGGCCTTCTGTAGGCACAAGGCGCTGATTCTGAACAGGCTGAGCACATCATTCATACCATCACGCCTAGCGCTATTGATAATGGCCTTCTCATCATGATGAGGTTGTTGATCATCTGGTGGAGTTCTATGAGTCTTTTCATAGAGTAAGTCCAATTGTTGATCATGGAGTGCTATTGGATTGCATTCCTCGAGTGCTTGATGATTTGGATATCAGTAAATTGGAAGCTATCCCCAGTGAAGAAGAAATCAAACAAGTAGGCTGGGACTTAGACCCTGATAGCTTTCCTAGTCCTGATGGTTTCTTGGGGGCTTTCTTTAGGCACTGCTGGGCACTGGTTGATAGTGATGTTTGCAGAGCAATGAGGGTTTTTTTTTTTTTTTCAAATCAGGCTTTCTCCCTAAAGGGATTAATAACAGTTTTTTGGTTTTAATTCTAAAAACTGAAGGCGCCAATTCTCTGGACAAATTCAGGCCTCTATGCATGGGAAACTTCTTCTACAAAGTCTTATCTAAGATTATGGCATCTAGACTCTCCATTTTTCTTCCCAAACTAATCTCTGATGAACAAGGAGCATTTCAGAAAGGCAACGTTATTCAATCAAATATTTTCTTGGCTTCGGAGCTTGCAAATCTCATGTTTGACTCTACAAGAGGTGGTGGTATGGGCATTAAAATTGATATCTAGAAAGCCTTTGATACTGTTTCATGGAGCTTTCTCTTCGAAGTCCTAAGCAAATTTGGGTTTTTAGACAAGTGGATTGCCTGGCTTCATCAAATTCTTGTTTCATCCAGAATCTCCATCCTTCTCAATGGGGTCCCTGTTGGCGGTTGGCCTTTTTGGTATTGAGAGAGGTCTTCATCATGGTGATCCCATCTCTCCTCTTCTTTTCATCCTAGCAGAGGAAGTCTTGTGTAGGGGGCTTCGCCTCATGATTCAGGAGAAAAAGTTGTAGACTATCAAGGGGCCGAGAGGAGTTCAGATGCTAGGGTTTTTATTATTTGCAGATGACATTTTTCTCTTCCTGAATGGTTCCATTAGACATGTCAGGCATCTTCATAATTTTGCATCTAAGTACCAACATTTTTCAGGTCAGAAAATCAACTTGGATAAGAGTAAGCCTTTCCTTGGGAGAATGTCCCTGGATAGGAAGCAGCTTATCTCTAACACTCTGGGAATTTCCATTTGTAAATTTCCAACCAAATACTTAGGGGTGGAAATCTTTAAGGGAATAGTTAAAAAAGAGCCTTTGCTACCTGTGATGGATAAAACTAAAGGGAGGATGGTTGGCTGGAAGGGAAAGATTCTGTCGATGGCTGGTAGAGTGGAGCTGGTCAGATCAGTAATATCTGGTATGCCGTCTCACAATTTCTTTGTATATTGGTGGCCTAGCTCTCTTTTGAAAACTATGGAGTTATGGATGAGGAACTTCATATGGACGAGAGATCTTAATACTGTTAAAGGGTGATAGTTAAATGGGACTCAGTCTGCAAGCCTAGGAAGGAGGGCGGGTTTGGCATTAGGCACCTGAGAGATGTGAATAAAGTCCTTCTTTGTAAACAGGTCTAGTATATAAAGCATTTCAATTCTACCCTAAACAATCTAATAAAGGCAAGATTTCTGAGGAAAAATGGGGAGCATAAGAAGGAATACAAGTCTTCTTCGGTTTTTCCTAGTCTAAAAGGCATGTGAAAATTTGTCTCAAGTAAAGAAAGGTGGATTGTAGGCAATGAGACCTCAACAAATTGTTGGAAAGATAGATGGATTGGAGCAGAATATATCCAGTTGATGTTCTCTATGGAGGACAACTTTTATTCTTCCTCCACCATGAAGGTCACTGATTTCATCTTCAACCACAAGTGGGTCTTCCCCGAGGTTTCTTCTCTTTTTCTTAGAAACATTTTTGCTGTTGCTTCCAAAATAAATATCCCAAGGCATGGTATTGGTGATAAATGTGTTTGGAGTCTCTCCACTTATGGTATTTTTGCACGAAGTCTGCATGGGATGAAATTCATTGCAAAAAGCCCAAGGTTCCATGGTATGATCTAGTCTGGGTGAAAGGGCTGTCCCCTAGGTAGTCTACTTTTGGATGGAGGTTCCATCGTGAGAAACTACCCATAGATGACATTATTTGTAAGAAAGGTGTTTCCCTTGCCTCCAGATGTGTCATGTGTGAAGAAGAGGCTGAATCCCTTCCTCACCTCTTTCTGGAATGCAAAGTCACTCTACAAATCTGGGAAAAATTTTTGGACCGCTTTGGTTTGAGCTGGAAGAACCAAGCCTCCATATCGGAGTTAGTTCTTTAGTGGAAGAGAAAACGAAGAATCTTATCTCTGAAGGACCCTTGGAAGGCTGGCTTTACATTAATAGCTGATGAAATTTGGCAAGAGTGAAATCATAGAAGACATGGAGGCAACGGTGGAGATTTTTATTTTTTGTTCAACAGGGTTTTGAGATCTCTCAAGGAGACAAATCTTAATCTGAAGGGCATAATTTGGTCTACCTCGGATCTGATTTGCTACGGAAAATTGGGTCTCCATTCCATTCCTAGCAACCCATGTATTATTCAAGAAATTCATTGGTTCAAGCCCCCACAACGTTGGATGAAGTTAAATGTTGATGGCAGTTCAATGGGAAATCCTGGGAGAGCAAGTGCCGGTGGTGTGATGAGTGACTTCTAGGGGAGGGTGAATTTTTCGTTCAAGATCTTCCTTGGTATTCAGACTAATTATTATGCTGAGTTCAAAAGTTTGATGGAGGGAATTCGTCATGCTATGAATCGGGGGGTGTCATACCTTTGGATTGAGTCTAACTCGGTCGCAGTTGTGACTGCTATCCAGTGAAAATCTCTTCCATGGTTTGTCCTTCAAGAGTGGCTTTCTCTCCAACAATATCTCAACTCAATCTCTTGGAAGCTTAGTCATTGCTACAGGGAATCAAACCCTGTTGCTGATTACCTTGCTAGGTCTGCAGCTAAAATAGGTGTCTCAGGTCTCATGGAGAAATTTCCTTCATATATTCTTGAGGAAATTAGAAATGACATGTTAGCAATGTCTAGATTTAGATTTTGCAGATAGCTTTGGAGGGACCTTGCTAATGGCAATGCCGAAGGTGTGGTCCCATTTTAGCTAAGGATTTCTTCAGATGTACTATTTTCTATTTTTAATTTTAATACAATTCTAACTTCTAGCAAAAAAAGATATATTTTTTTTATGGTATTATATAACATTGGGGTTAGAGAGAAAACTTTGGTGCAACGATAAATTTTTTCATTTGTGGCCTAGTTGTGACTGTAGGTTCGAGTCGAGAAAAAGTCTCTCTGCCAAGCGAAGGTAAACTACATATATTGTGATCCCCCCCCCCCAAACCCTGCAATAGTAGTTGCCACATGCTATGAGTACACTTTTTTTTTTAAACTAACCTTAGGGTTATTTTCTAATCAACCTTAGTTTTTTAAAGGTTATTTAATGCTTTGAAAAAAGGGTTTTATTTTTTATCTTTATTTTTATTATTACTTTTTTAAGATCATGTTTAGTATAGAAAATGTTGACAAAACAAGGTAGAGCCTTGCCCATGGTGGGCCATATGTTAGATATTGGTGTAAGGGTAACGGTAGGAGTTGGATCCAACCCTCTTTTGGGCATCTGCACCAATTCCACTCAGAGATACATAGGGGCTTATTTTCACAAATGCTTTATTCCATATGAGATTTTTTAAAAGCGATATTAATAATTAGCAAATATTGGGGATTATAAAATATGATATTGGAGTGGCCACCTAGGGTTAGGGCTTAGGACCTGATAGGTGAGTCAATCTGTAAGGAAAGGGCTCGAAAGTTAGTCTGGCCTAGAGATAAGGGTATGTGTTAGGTTGTAGAGTTGGGAAAGTATTAGGCACTCATTCCACCCAATTGAACGAGTCTTCCTATTAGATACTTAAATAACGAACATTCCCACTTGATTAATTCTATGCCGTATGATCCGAAGGTTGGTTGGTTTTCTCTTTTGTGGAAATCTAAAATCCTTCCAACAAAAGCTATTTTTGGTTGAAGATTTGTCCAGAAAAGGCTTCCAACATATGATGAGATAAGAAGACGGAGTATTTCTGATTGTGTAGATTTGTTCTGGGGGATGGAGTCTAAAGCTGAGACCAGGCCAGTGAGAGATGCTATTGCTCCAGCAGAGGGCTGGCCACCTGATTGAGGCAAACAACCCCTTATTACTGATTTTCTCCGCCCGAGGCTTGCCCCAAGTTCGAATGGAGAGAGGGGCATCCGGCCTGAGATTGTCAAAGATGAACATCTAGAACATCGTTCTGATGCTATGACTAATTAGAGACCTGCCCGAGAAGAAGTCCTATTCTATAGTGGTAGGGAGGGAAATATCGGACGTGGGGCTTCTTCCCGAGCCTATTCATGCCGACTCTTTCACGAAAATTATCATTCCCTAAGATGCATATAAGGAAAGGATTTTGAGATTCAGGTTCACTCTGATAAGGAGGGTGAACTTTAGGTACATCTCCCTGGATGATATTAGAAAGGATCCAATGAAATTGTGGAATCTTAAAGGCAATGTTAGAATGGTGCCTATGGGGAAGGGATACATCCTTTTCCAATTCGATCAAGAGGGGGATATGGCATCCATGTGGAGGCATAGTTTAACTAAGGTTGGAGGGCAGATTATCAGGTTCCCACTATGGAAGCCCGACTTTGATGTCCATACGAAAAATCCCTCTTCCAAACTCATGTGGATTAGGTTCTCGGACCTTCCTCTCGAGTATTGGCACAAAAAAATTCTTCTGACCATGGCTAAGGCAGCAAGAAGACTGGTAGCTCTGGATAAGCGCACTCGATCAGCAGCAATGGGCACCTATGCGCGCGTCCAAGTTGAGGTGGAGTTAGGTGCGAAAAATTGGAAGAAATTCAGGTGGAGAGGAAGCATCCTAGTTCGGGTGAAGCTTTCTGTTCAAACAAATGATAATCTATGAGGATGGTTTAAAGAGATGTGGGTACTGCAAGAAAATTGGGCATAATATCCATGAGTGCAGGGAGAAAAATGCTTTCGATGATAGGGAGGCTATGCAATGGAAGGGATCAATACCAGGGGAAATTTTCCCTGAGGACGATGGTGGTGGTGGTGCTTAGCGGCCTAGTGGTGGAGCTCCGATGAGTAATGTTTCTCCTTTGGGGAGAGATTCTTCCCAATCAAGATTAATTCTCCTACCTTATCTGGGAACCGGATCAGGAAAGAGATTGAGCACCCTATGGCTAAATCTCAGGATAATGGTCAGATTCATATTGACCTTCCTAATTTGAGTACATATCAATATGGAAGAAATATTCCTATTATTCCAAGAAGTGAAGGTGATTTTTTGAATAAGGATCGGTTAGATGAGGTTTTTTTGGAAGGGTCAGACCATGGGTCAGAATATGGATCTGAAAATGGGTCTGATGAGAGGTCAGGTCATGGGTCGGATGGAGGCCATGAGCACTCTACTATGGAGAGAATCGACCACAGCCTTGATGGGTTAGTGCCTTAGGGAGTGGGAGAACAAATTCCTTTCTTGCACAGGGGCAGCCTTGGCTCGGGAAGACACTCGCTTTATTCCTCTCTGCAATAGGATAAGGTCATCTCTAGTGTCAGCCCTTCTCAGATTCAGGGTGGTATATGGTAGTCACTCACATAGACGTTGATCAAATGGATAAGTTTCTTTGTGAGAGAGAAGAGGCTATGAGAGTGAATGCTAGACAGTAGAAGGGGAGGTAGATGGTCAGTACGGAGCAGACTTTGTGAAAGTTTGGCCATATTTCTAAAGCTGAAAAGCATTAATGGTTGCCCTCTATTGGAATATTATAGTGATGAAGAAGCCTGCCACCAAGTTGGCTTTGAGTAATATTTTAAAGGAGAAGAAGCCAGATTTCTTGTGTGCTGCCAAGCCCATGGTTGATGAGTCTGCTTTCCCAAGTCTTTTCTTTAGTAAGAGAGGATTCGACAAGGCATTTATTCACAATGAAAGAGGGGACATAGTTCCTAATCTCTGGGTTGTGTGGCACAGGGGTGTGAATAAGCTTGTTGTGGTGGCTTCCTCTGACCAGCAAATAACAATGTCTGTGCAATGGATGCAGAAGTGTGTTTTCATCTCTGTGGTTCATGCTAAGTGTACTTGTGTATCTAGAAGAGACTTATGGTCTGAGCTGGTTGTTGCTTACCCTGGTCCAAACTCCCCTTGGATGGTTATTGGAGATTTTAATGCTACCCTGTTTTCTCACGAGAAGAGGGGGCCTAGTGTTTTCAATTTGGGTTTGGTTGTGGACTTCAGTGCGATGGTTGACGCATGTTTGTTGGTGCAAACCCCTTCCCAAGGTAGACAATTCATATGGTCCAACAATAAAAGGAGGGGTAATGTTTCAGAGCTGTCATCAGGTCGTATTAAAAAGGGTTGCCTCCGATCACTCCCCTATTTTGGTTGTATCTGTGGCTTCTGAGAGACCCCGAAACTGCCCTTTCTGTTATCAGAGATTCTGGGCTGAGTATGATTCCTTTCTCTCTACTGTAGCTGATTCGTGGGTTGATGAATTTAGAGGAACTCCCATGGTGGTCTTTGCCCAGAAATGAAAAAGACTGAAAGGTGTGCTACGTTCCTGGGCCAAGGTTAGTTTCCCAAATTTCAATTTGGAATTGGAGGAGGCCAAAACGGGTATGGAGGATGTGTAGAGTGTGATTGAAGCGAGTGAAATGTCTGAGTCCCTCTTCGTTCTTGAGGCTAATGCTAAAACTGGATACCTTAAGGAACTAGAAAATTATGAAAAGTTATGGGCTGAGAATTCCCGTCTCAGATGGTGGCTACAGGGTGATAGATGCTCAAAATTTTTCCATGTGGCTGCAAAAATAAGGCCTATGAAAAATTCTATTAGGTCTCTTAAAAAAGATGATGGAGTGGTGCTTGATGAGAAGAATCAGATTAAAGAGTTTTTGACTGGGTTCTATGAGAACTTCCACAAAGCTTTCCCCCTTCATAATCATATGGAGCTGTTGGATTGTATTCCCAATGCTTTGGAGAATGGCGATAGGAGCACCTTGGATGCTATTCCTTCGAACTCTGAGATTAAAGAAGCAGTTTGGGACCTTGATCCAGAGAGTGCCCCCAGGCTAGATGGCTTCCCTACAAGCTTCTATAAGGTATGTTGGGATAATATTGATCAGGATGTTTTTAGGACTGTTAAATATTTTTTTAATGCTGATTTTATGCCTTACGGAATCAACAATAATTTTTTTAGTGTTGATCCCTAAAGTTGAAGGAGCAGCCAGCTTGGATAAATTCTGCCCCCTGTGTATGGGGAATTTTCTATGTAAAATTCTATCTAAAGTATTATCTTTGAGATTTTCTAAGGTGCTCCCCAACATTATTTCTGAAGAACAGGGGGCTTTCCAGAGAGGAAAAATTATTCACTCAAACATCAGTCTGGCCTCTGAGCTGGCTAACATGATGTTCTCTTCCACGAGAGGGGGAGACTAAGGGCTGAAAATTGACATCCATAAGGCTTTTGACACCATCTCCTGGAGCTTCCTATTTCATGTTATGCGAAGGTTTGGTTCCTCTGAGAGATGGATTTCCAGGATTCATCATCTCCTTAAATATGCCAAGATCTCGGTTCTCCTGAATGGCAGGTCTAAAGGTTATTTTGTTGTTGAGAGGGGCCTGTGTCATGGGGACCCCCTCTCCCCAATGCTCTTTATTGTTGCTGAGAAAGTGCTCTACAGAGGTCTCTCTGATCTGGTTGCCAAGAAGAAGATGAAAGCTCTAAATGGGCCGCGAGGCATCATCTCCTCAACACACAACTTGTTCGCAGATGATATTTTTGTTTTCTCTAATGCCTCCATCAGATATGTGAGGAACCTCAAGATCTTCCTTTCTAGATACGAGGAATTTTTCGGGCAGAGAATAAAACTTGAGAAGAGCAAGTTGTTCCTTGGTCCTCTGCCTGCCCGCAGGAAGCAGGCAATTATTGACGAACTGGGAATTCCCGTGTGCAACTTCCCAACTCGATATCTGGGCATGGAAATTTTTAAAGGCAGAGTGAAGAAAGAGGAATTGCTCCCAATTATGGAAAAGGTTAAGAGCCGTCTTCCTGGATGGAAAGAAAATCTCCTGTCTATGGCTGGATGAGTTGAGCTTGTGCTCTTTATCATCCTTGGCATGCCTAACCATAGTTTCATAGTCTATTGGTGGTCCTCTTCCTTGATTGCAACTATGGAGAGGTGGATGAGGAATTTCATCTGGACAGGTGAGGCGGACACTTCCAAAAAATTACAGTTAAATAGGAGGTGTGCTATAGACCGAAGGAAGGTGGGTTGGGGCTGAGAAGGCTGAGAGACTTGAATAAATCATTGCTCAATAGTTTGGCGTGGAGAATTAAGCATGAAGACTCTCTGGAATATAAATTTCTGAGAGCTAGATTCTTAAAGGGTGATGGTTCTTTCAGAGCCGGTTATAGGTCATCTTCGATATGGCCAGGAGTTAGGAAAATATGGAGTTTTATCTCGTCAAATGAGAGATAGATGGTCGGAAATGGCAAGAAGATTGAATTATGGATTGATAAGTGGATTGATTTTTTTTTTCATTTCAAGACCAAGTGGAGGTGGGGAGAATGCTAATCGGCCTACAGTGGGGAAGCTAGATAGGTTTATTGACAACGGTCACTAGAATTTGCCTTAGGTTCAGTCCTCTTTGATGAATGATATTTTTTATTTGGCTGAAAACATTAATATTCCTCAGTATGATTGTGAGGATATCTACTATTGAAAATGCTCTACTGATGGTTCCTTTAACGTGAAGTCTGCGTGGGATGAAATTAGGATTCGGAATCCAAAAGTCCCATGGGCTTCCATTGTTTGGAGTAGAAAGCTACAGCCCAGAGTGTCAACCTTTGGTTGGTGCCTGGTCCATGGGAAACTACCTTCAGATGATGTGGTGAGAAAAAGGGGGATTGCCCTTATCTCTAAGTGTAGCCTGTGTGGTGTGGAAGAAGAATCTCTGGATCACATCTTCCTCCACTGTTCCTTCTCTGTGAAAATCTGCAATTTCTTTTGTAACTGCTTTAATATTAGGTGGACTTGCCCCGAGTTTGTGATTTCGCTTTTCCAATGGTGGAAAAGAATGCATAATAATGCCTGTTTCAAAGAAGAGTGGGAGATGGAGCTGGTAATCGTGGCAGATAACATTTGGAGGGAGAGGAATATGAGACAGAATGATGACAGGTTGAGGCATCCCAGCTAGGTCTGCCAGTTAATCATTAATGAGATTAGAAATAACAAGCCTAGTACAAAAGGTGTTGTTAGATCAATGGTAGATATAATATGTTGTAGAAAGCTGGGTCTAAGCATACAGGCTGCACCTTCTAGTCAGATTCTTGAAGTTTTCTGGTGCAAACCCCACACAAACTGGATCAAGCTGAACTTTGATGGAAGTTCTTTAGGAAATCCTGGCCAAGCTGGGGCAGGCGGCATTTTCAGAGAACATACAAATAAAGTGCTAGGATCCTATAAAAATTTATGGGGATCACGGGAGTTTTTGAAGCTGAGATGAAGGGCCTAATGGAAGGTCTTATGCACGCTAGAGACATGGGCATTAATCTGCTTTGGGTGGAGTCTAACTCCAGTGCAGTGGTTACCCTGAATCAAAAGAAGATTCCTTGGTTCACTGCCCAAAGATGGTTTTTTCTGAAGCCTTTCTTGGACAACATCACCTAGAAAATATCTCACAACTTTAGAGAAGCCAATACAGTTGCGGACTATTTAGCAAGGGATACAGCAAAAAGTGGAGTTTCAGAAGATAATATTACTTTTCTAGCTCATATTGTAGACCACCTTAGTAGAGATGCTAATGGTAAGCCAAATTATAGATTCTGTCAATGCGCTTCTCCCTTCTCCCTTCTCCCTTCTCCCTACTGATGGCAATGCCGAAGGTGGGGAGTTTGGAGAACGCGATCCATTCCTTGTATGGTTTATTTTTCTCATTTCTTAATAATATTATCTTTTATAAAAAAAGAAAAAAAAATTCTATGCTGCATGCATGGCTAAATTATCATCACACTACTATGTACATTAGCACATGTGAATTAGAAATCTACATTTTTTCTACTGAGTTGAGAGGTTATACATGTGCTCGACCCCCTATTTCAGGTTAAGGGGAGTTGGCCCCTGTTGTTGTGGATATAAACTTCAGTGAGTGTCCCTCAACAAGTGGAGTTAGATTTGAGCATCTATTTTCCTTCTTTAGAGAATCTAACCTTCTTATGACCTTTCACAGCTTTGAAATTTTTTTGAGAATTTCTCAGGAATTTCGACAGGGGATCTATAGGAATCTTAGGATCTGGATAATATATGTTTTCTAATAGCAGAGGATGGATAATTTTTTTTAGAGTGATTTACATCCCCCTCCCCTGTAGTTTGCGCTTATTCCACCCCCTCCCCTATGTTTTAAAAAATCCCACATACCTCCCCTGTCAGATAACTCGGTTAGTAAACCGTTAGTTGTGGATATTAAAGTACGATTCTACCCTTCTGCCTTTACCAAAATTTTTAGAGTGATTTACATCCCCCTCCCCTGTAGTTTGTGTTTATTCCACCCCCTCCCCTATGTTTTAAAATTAATTGCTAAGGTAATGGATTTT
>CM040962.1:24946929-24972584 GCA_022985045.1 Macadamia tetraphylla | reverse complement strand
CTGCAAACCCATCCTTGGTAATAAGCCCCCTATCGAAGTCCATCTCCAGACTCTGTGAGGCGTTCCTTGGTTTGTTTTGGGAAGGAGCAGGAGGACAGCGAGAATAAAAACACATAGAAGGTTGAATAAAAGAAAAAATAAATGGAGAGAAAATGACGGTTCAAACAAAAAGGTTGCCAGTGGTAAGATTGACACATGTCGGCTCAGCAGCATATGTGAAGTGGATCCTTACTTCAAGTATGTGAAGATTTACCGCCTCCCAAATAAGGATAAAATGACAAATAATAGGAGTTTTGAGTTATGGCACATTTATTTTCAATGGAATTTGTAATCACATTTCCTCCTTGGTAGCAATAGGTAATACGCCAAGGGATAGAACCAAGAAAATTTTGTAAGTGACCCATTGCTGCTAAAGCTTTCACGGACAAATATTTCCACTATGAATAGAAGTAAACATTGTACTTTAGTCACTCTGAATCCATAGTTTCTTAAAATCCATTACCTTAGCAATTAATTTTTTTTTCTAGAAAGTCCTATTTTTATTAAAGAGAAGGAAAAAAAAGTAACATGACAAAAATATATGAAAATCAAATTCAAGGGCCCCCACCTTTGGGCTTTGGCATTGCCATCAATAGGGAACTTAAACCGCACTTAACAGAATCTAAATCGAGGTCTTGTCTCAGCATTGTGCACAATCTCCTCCCTAATATAGTTGGAAAAAGAGCATTGAACCTGCGAACCCAGATTTGGTTGCATCTTTCGCAAGGAAGTCTGCAATAAAATGACCTCTCTAAAGCAGTGAGTAATTTTCTTTTCATTAGAGATGAAGCTTCTCTAATGTCATGCAAAATCACTTTGAAAACGATAGATGAAACCCTCCCTTTCTCTTCAAACATGTGGCTATTTCTCTCTAACCAAATATGCGAATAATAATGAAATCCACAAGCCATAATGACTTCAAAGGAAAGTATCAACCTTGTTTTTCGACCATATAAATTGGTAATGTATCAAACTGCAGGCTGTCCAATTTATGGGAAAGAAGCCAGTGAAGTTTCTCCATAACTTCTTTGAGAATGGGCATTCCAAAAAAGGTACCTATGACACAGTCTCAAAAGTGTGGAACCAATTACTATACATTTTCAAGAATGATAAGCAGCGGGGTATGCTTAGTCGGCACGATAGAAGTTCTTTTAGACTTATCTTCAAGTTCTTCAAGGCTTGGAAAGGGGTGGAGTTCTTCAATATTTCAAGAAAAGGAGAATCTCCAAATTCAATTCAATAATCTAGTTCTCTTTACATTGTTTTCCCATTACATATTTATAAGAAAATAAAAATACAAATTAAACCATAATCATTCTCAAACATCCAATACAATTATGTTTCTACGGCTGAGATTGTGTAAAGACAATAAAACTAATCAAGGAAACTTTTACTAAGATAGGTTCCTTGGTACAATATAACTTTTTTTCACTAAAAAGATCTTGTATATTAAAATGGAGAAAAGGAAATATAATACAAGATGAGTAATGAACGACACCAGAAACAACCAACGAAAAAGAAGAGAATAGCAATGGCACTTGTAGCTGTGGATAGCAAACCACAGGTAATTCGCAACAATAACCTATTACTGCGGATTTTTAGACCTTTTACTACGGAAAAAACCGTAGTTATAGGCCTCCTTTGTCGTAGTGGAAGGAGAACCACCCCTGCCTTCGACATTGCCATCAGTAGAAGAAGAAAGACCTAAAATCTCCAATAAATAACATTAATAGAAACAAGACCTAGGCCGATCAATGAATCAACCCAAAGCTCATCCACCAACAAGCGAGGAAAGACATAGATAATAAAAGATGCACTATTCCAAGCTACCGATTTGGCCAGATAGTCTGTAATGGGATATTTTATTTTATTTTATTTTATTTTTTTGCTAGAAGTCAGAATTGTATTAAAAAGTAAAAATAGAAATAGAGTACATCAGAAGAAATCCTTGCTAAGAAGGGACCCCACCTTCGGCATTGCCATCATCAGGGTCCCTCCAAAGCTATCTGCAAAATCTAAATCTAGACATTGCTAACATGTCATTTCTAATTTCCTCACGAACATATGAAGGAAGTTCCTCCATGGTTCCTGAAACACCTATTTTTTCTGTAGACCTAGCAAGATAATCCGCAACAGTGTTTGATTCCTTGTAGCAATGAGTAAGCTTCCAAGAGATTGAGTTGAGATATTGTTGTAGAGATAGCCAGTCTTAAAGGACGAACCATGGAAAAGACTTGCACTAGATAGCAGTCACAACTGCAACCGAGTCAAACTCAATCCAAAGCCTTGTCACCCCCCGATTCAAACATGACGAATTCCTTCCATCAAACTTCTGAACTCAGCATAATAATTAG
Source organism: Macadamia tetraphylla (assembly GCA_022985045.1). Lineage (NCBI taxonomy): Eukaryota > Viridiplantae > Streptophyta > Magnoliopsida > Proteales > Proteaceae > Macadamia > Macadamia tetraphylla. Next base: position 24,970,191 of record CM040962.1, on the reverse strand, counting down.
TCTAAATTCTAAGGAAGATCTTGAATGAAAAGGTCACCCTCCCCTGGAAGTCATGCATCACACCACCAGCACCTGCTCTGCCAGGATTCCCCAATGAATTGCTATCAACATTTAGCTTCATCCAGAGCCGAGGGGGCTTGCACCAACGAATTTCTCGAATAATACATAGGCTGTTAGGAATCGAATAGAGACCCAATTTTCTGTAGCAAATCAGATCCGAGGCATACCGAATTATGCCCTTTAGATTAAGATTCGTCTCCTTGAGAGACCTCAGAACCCTATTAAACAGAAAATAAAAATCTCCACCCTTGCCTCCATGTCTTCTATGATTTTGCTCTTGGCAAATTACATCAGCTATTAATGTAAAGCCATGCATCCAAGGGTCCTTCACTGATTAGATTCTTCTCTTTCTCTTCCACCATAGAACCAACTCTGATATGGAGGCTTGATTCTTCCAACTCAAACCAAAATAGTCCAAATTTTTTTTCCAGATTTGTAGAGTGACTTTCCTTCCAGAAAGAGGTGAGGAAGGGACTCATCTTCTTCTTCACACAAAACACATCTGGAGGCAAGGGAAACACCTCTCCTACAAATAATTTCATTTGTGGGCAGTTTCTCATAACACAACCTCCATCCAAAGGTAGACTACCGAGGAGACAGCCCTTTCACCCAGACAAGATCATACCATGGAACCTTGGGATTTTTACAATGAATTTCATCCCATGCCGACTGCGTGTAAAAATCACCTGAAGTGGAGAGACTCCAAACACATTTTTCACCAATACCTTGGCTTGGGATATTAATTTTGGAAGCAGCAGCAAAGAAATTCATAAGAAAAAGAGAAGATACCTCAGGGAAGACCCACTCGTGGTTAAAGATGAAGTCAACGACCTTCATGGTGGAGGAAGAATAAAAGTCATCCTCCATCGAGAACATCTCCTGAACAGATTCTAATTCCACCTACTTTTCCAACAATTTATTGAGGTCCCATTGCCTACAATCCACCTTTCTTTGCTTGAAACAAATTTCCACATTCAATTTAGACCAGGCCAAACCGATGAGGACTCGTATCCCTTCGTGTGCTGCCCATTTTTCCTCAGAAATCTTGCCTTTATGAGATTACTTAGGGTAGAATTGGAATGCTTAACGTACCTGACCTATTTACAAAGAAGGGCTTTATTAACATCTCTCAAGCACCTAATCGCAAGTGCTCGCCCTCCTTCCCAGGCTTACATACTATGCCCCATTTGACTGTCACCCCTTTAGCAGCATCAGGATCTCCCATCCATATGAAGTTCCTCATCCATAACTCCATAGTTTTAGATAGAGAGCTAGGCCACTAATACACAGAGAAGTTATGAGAGGCTATACCAAATATTATTAACCTAACCAGCTCTACTCTACCAGCCATAGATAAAAGATTTCCCTTCCAACCAGCCATCCTCCCTTTAATTTTATCCATCACAGGCAGCAAAGGCTCTTTTTTTACTCTTCCCTTAAAGATTTCCACCCCTAAGTATTTTGTTGGTAATTTACAAATGAAAATCTCAAGAGTGTCAGAGATAAGCTTCTTCCTATCCAGAGACATTCTCCCAAGGAAAAGCTTACTCTTATCCAAGTTGATCTTTTGTCCTAAAAAGTGCTAGTACTTATATAAGAAATTATGAAGATGCCCGACATATCTAATGGAGCCATTTAGGAAGAAAAAGATGTCATCAGAAAATCTAAAAACCCTGGCATCTGAACTCCTCTCGGCCACTTGAGAGTCTGCAGCTTTTTCTCTTGAATCATGAGGCGGAGCCCTCTACACAGGACTTACTCTGCAAGAGTGAATAATAGAGGAGAGATGGGATAACCCTGATGAAGACCTTTCTCAACACCAAAGAATCCAATAGAACCCCCATTGAGAAGGATAGATATCTTGGAAGAAACAAGGATTTGATGAAGCCAGGCAATTCACTTATCAGAAAATTTGCTTAGGACTTGGAAGAGAAAGCACCATAAAACAGTATCAAAGGCTTTTTGGATATCTATTTTAATGCCCATACCACCACCTTTTGTAGGGTCAATCATGAGATTTGCTAACTCCAAAGCCAAGCAAATATTTGATTGAATAACTTTGCCTTTCTGAAATGCCCCTTGTTCATCTGAGATTAGCCTGGGAAGAAAAATGGAGAGTCTAGATGCCATAATCTTAGACAAGACTTTGCAGAAGACGTTGCCCATGCATAGAGGCCTGAATTTGTCTAAAGAATTGGCGCCTTCAGTTTTTGGAATTAAAACCAAGAAATTGTTGCTGATCCCTTTAGGGAGAATGCCAGATCTGAAAAAGCCTCTCACTGCTCTGCAAACATCATCATCAACCAGCTTCCAACAGTGTCTAAAGAAAGCCCCCGAGAAACCATCAGGACCTGGAGAGCTATCAGGGTCTATGCCCACAGTGCTTGTTTGATTTCTTCTTCACTAGGAATAGCTTCCAATTTAATGATATCCAAATCATCAAGCACCCGACGAATACAATCCAATAGCTCTCCATGATCAACAATCGGACTTACTCTATGAAAAGACTCATAGAACTCAGCTATGTGATGAGTGACCTCATCAGGATGAGAGACAAAATTACCATCACCCTTTTTCAATGAGCGAATAGAGTTCTTGGCCCTTCTGATTTTAGCTGATAAATGGAAAAACCTGGTATTATGGTCACCTTGGGTAAGTCGCTTGTTTCTTGCCTTTCCAGCCCACAACTTTTCATTATAGTGAAGAGCTTTTAGGTACCTAGTTTTAGCATCTGCCTCCAAATTAAAAAGATGATCATCGATGCCTGCTTGATCAATCCGAACCTGAGTTTTATCTAGCTCCTCCTTTGCAACTTGTAACTCCACATCCAGGTTCGGGAAAACTGATCTTGCCCAACACCTTAACACAAGTTTCAGGCGTTTTCGTTTTTGAGCTAGGACATATGTAGGAGATCCGCTCACAGCCTCCTTCCAAGAATCTTCAACCACCTTTATAAATCCTTTATGCTCCATCCAGAATTTTTGGATCCTAAATGGACAATTTGCATGATCAAAGGAAAAACATTGCAGCACCTCCTGGGCACAATCTTGGAAAACAGTGAGCCAATCTTCATTACAGAAACTTCTGTCAAGCACTGCCATGACATTCCCTCTCTTTTTGTTATTGGACCATATAAATTTGCACCCACGGGAGGGAATCTGAATCAAATTACAAGCATCAATAGCAGCATTGAATTCAGACAGACCCCAAATTAAAGGCACATGGACCTCTCTTTTCATGTGATGCAAGTGTGGCATTAAAATCCCCAACCACTAGCCATGGAGAGAAACCAACTAGAGTTGCAGCAAGATCAATCCATAGGTCTCTTCTAGCAAGTCGAAAGCAACTCGCATGAACAAATGAGAAAAAAATAGACTGATGTTGCCAATTAACAGACAGGGTTATAAATTGCTCAGACATGGAAACTACAGCAGGCTTATTTAATGATCTCTTCCATATGATCCACATGTTAGGGATCTTATCAGTTCTAATATTGTGAATCAGACTAAAATCATAACCCAAGTTATTAAAATAAATAGCAGGGAAAGAATCTACCGCCACCAGGTTTTGTAATACAGATAATATCAGGGTGTTTTTCCTTTAAAATATTACTCAAGGTAGCTCAGGCAGCAGCCTTCTTCATTTCCCCTTATATTCTAGAAGAGGGTACGCATCAAATTTTTTTTTTTTAGGGAACACGGCCAGACTTTCTAGTCTGCTCCGCATTAACCATCTGCTTTCCCTTTTTTTTTTTCCCATTTCTATGGCAACATCTAGGTCCTTTTGTAGTGCAGCAGCATCATTGGCAGAAACATCAGGGTAATGTAGGGTAAGAAGGCCATTATCAATAGCGCTAGGCATGATATTATGAATGATGTGCTCAGCCTGTCCAGTGCCAGCGCCTTGTGCAGAGAGTAGGCCACACTGCACCAGAACCGAATGAACCTCACTGGAACGATCAGCCTCAGCATGAGGTGACCCATATGGACTACCCGACCCTTCCATGTGAAAGTCGTTCTCTTTCCAATGCGCAATTGGATTCTCTTGCAAGAGATCTTTGGAATATCCTATTAGTATCGGCAAGTCAATGACTATATTCCCTTCTATTGAACGAGGTAAGTGCGAGCTTCCTTGATTCACTGGAATAGTTTTAGAAGACAAGGATGGCGAATCCAAATTAGGAGATTTTCCTAATCTGGACTCTCCTTGGCTCTTGCCGGAATCCTCCACATCAACCGCCCCTAAAGACTTCTTCTCCACCCAAACTACCCCTGTGACACCACCAGAGGCGACTTTGTCATTGTATTTAGCATCGCAAATTTTTTTCCCTTTACAGTTCTGAACAGTGTGGCCAACACGCTTGCAAAATCCGCTTTGACTCATCTCATCTTCATAGATGATCCTTTGCTTGCACCAGAATAATTTGCCAATTCCAGGTTGCTGCCTCTCCACTTGGATTTCCTCAAGCCTTTGATTGGTGACCTCCATCTCCACAAGAATTCGAGCATAATTTCCTATGGAGGCGTTTCTCATTCTCTTGTCAATGTCCGGTGGCCGCCCCACCACTTTTGCCATGGGAAATAGAATATTTTCATGCCAATATTCAAATGGCAATTCTGGTAAATGAATCCAAACAAATCTGGTAATTGTGTTCCTCTCATGGATGCTAAAGTCTAGTTTCCAACGCTGGAAACGAATGAACTGCCCAACAATCCTCACGGGACTTTTCTTCCACATATTGGCCTTATCTTTTTCAGACTCAAACTAAAAGAGAGAGTAGCCTAATCCCATTCGAGGAATATAGACCCTGTCCTTCAGCTTTCAGTTTTCCACAACTTCCTTCCTGACCACATCTAATGAAATATATCAAAAATTAATCCTGGCCACAAGGGCAAAGAGATAAGGCTGCAGCCGCTCCTCGTATGCATCTTCTGGAATCACAATCTTTGTGAAGTTACCAGCATGTATTGGATCAAGCAGTTCATCCACATCCGGTAAAGCTCCCCCCACCACTTTGGAATATAACTTATTTGGAAGAGAATCCGATATGTTAATGGTCTCACTCACTGCAACCTTAGCCAAAGAGGGCTCCCCAACAGCCTCTTGCCTAGCCGAAGGCTGCCAAAAGTCTGTAATGAATCACTACTTCCCTCGATCAGGTGACCGCCCACTAGACGCATGGCCACCATCCAAAACCCTAATCTCCTCCTCCTCAGAGCTTCTCTCTCCTCCTTCACTCCTTTTCCCCCATAATGTGATTTGCTTCTCTAGAACAGTGAGTTATCTTCCACTGAGTAGCTTGAAAATAAGGACTTTAAGAGCCAATCATGTAGAATATAACAAGGAATAGATTTTCTTCTATAAGCTTCCATTATGACAGCTATAGAATCCGATTCAATCCATAAATGTTGAATTCCCAACTTTTTTGCCACCATTGAACCCTTGACCAGGCTCTAGAATTTAGCTTCATAATTTGTTCTTACTCTTAGAGAGATCCCAAAAGATGCTATCACGTTAACATTTGAGTCACAAATAACACCACCTGCTCCCACTCTCTTAGGGTTACCTAGAGAACATCCATCCACATTAATCTTGAACCATGAGAATTCGGCCCTTCAAAGTGACTAGACCCAGCCTAAAACCCTAAGATAGCCTCAAACCCTAATCCAACCTGAAACCCTAATTGGACCCAAAACCCTAATCTAGCCTGCCCCTACACAACTAAATCATGCATTATCTTGTGGCACACTATATTATGCATATATTGATGAATTGATTCTAAATGCTCTCTAATGGTGTGGGAGCGGGGTGAAAAAGGATTGTCAGAAATCCCCAAGGTGCAATAGGATAAGATTCCTTCCCTGCGAATCTCAAATTTATCACAAAAAAATAAAATTATTAAACCTATACAATTAGATAGTGCCCAAAAAGACAATTCTGACGATATATAGTGCGTAAGAATAGGACTAGCGGATGTTTAGGAAGTCAAAAACCCTATTAAGGAAAAACTACCATGAGAATGACCATTGTCCCCCTAGTGCCCATGGACCCATGAGATTTTGGCAGCCCCGTGAGGTATTTGCAGGCCCGTGAGGTTTAAAAGGACCATTTCACCCCTGCCCCTTGCCAAAAGCTTATAAATAGGGTCATTTGATCCATTCCAAGACACAGTAAGCCATTATGGACTCCAAATCTGATGAGAAGTCCTCCTTGCCTCTCTTTGCCCTCTCTCTCTCCTCCCTAAGCCAAAAACTGGTAAGAGTCCTTTAGATTTGTTTGCCCCGATTCACATGCTGAAACCTTGAAAACAAAGAATTAAAAAAATCCAAAAAATTCCCAAAACCCTTAAGAACCCTTGAGATTCCTTTTTTAAATCCCCAGATTCTTCAGATTTCCTCACTAGATTCTCATACCAAAAAATCCTTTAAATAAAAAAAAATAAAAAAATTATCCATCCTCTTCTATTAGAAAGCATATATTATCTAGATCCTAAGATTCCTATAGATCCCCTGTCGAAATTCCTGAGAAATTCTCAAAAAAATTTCAAAGCTGTGAAAGGTCAAAAGAAGGTTAGATTCTCTAAAGAAGGAAAATAGATGCTCAAATCTAACTGCACTTGTTGAGGGACACTCATTGAAGTTTATATCCACAACAATAGGGGCCAACTCCCCTTAACATGAAATAGGGGGTCGAGCACATGTATAACCTCTCAACTCAGTAGAAAAATGTAGATTTCTAATTCACATATGCTAATGTACATAGTAGTGTGATGATAATTTAGCCATGCATGCAGTATAGAATTTTTTTTTCTTTTTTTATAAAAGATAATATTATTGAGAAATGAGAAAAATAAACCATATAAGGAATGGATCGCGTTCTCCAAACTCCCCACCTTCGGCATTGCCATCAGTAGGGAGAAGGGAGAAGCGCACTGACAGAATCTATAATTTGGCTTACCATTAGCATCTCTGGTAAGGTGGTCTACAATATGAGCTGGAAAAGTAATATTATCTTCTGAAACTCCACTTTTTGCTGCATCCCTTGCTAAATAGTCCGCAACTGTATTGGCTTCTCTGAAGTTGTGAGATATTTTCTAGGTGACGTTGTCCAAGAAAGGCTTTAGAAAAAACCATCTTTGGGCAGTGAACCAAGGAATCTTCTTTTGATTCAAGGTAACCACTGCACTGGAGTTGGACTCCACCCAAAGCAGATTAATGCCCATGTCTCTAGCGTGCATAAGACCTTCCATTAGACCCTCCATCTCGGCTTCAAAAACTCCCGTGATCCCCATAAATTTTTTATAGGATCCCAACACTCTATTTGTATGGTCTCTGAAAATGCCGCCTGCCCCAGCTTGGCCAGGATTTCCTAAAGAACTTCCATCAAAGTTCAGCTTGATCCAGTTTGTGTGGGGTTTGCACCAGAAAACTTCAAGAATCTAACTGGAAGGCATAGCCTGTATGCTTAGACCCAGCTTTCTACAACATATTATATCTGCCATTGATCTAACAACACCTTTTGTACTAGGCTTGTTATTTCTAATCTCATTAATAATTAACTGGCAGACATAGCTAGGATGCCTCAACCTGTCATCATTCTGTCTCATGTTCCTCTCCCTCCAAATGTTATCTGCACAATTACCAGCTCCATCTCCCACTCTTCTTTGAAACAGGCATTATTATGCATTCTTTTCCACCATTGGAAAAGCGAAATCACAGACTCGGGGCAAGTCCACCTAATATTAAAGCAGTTACAAAATAAATTGTAGATTTTCACAGAGAAGGAACAGTGGAGGAAGATGTGATCCAGAGATTCTTCTTCCACACCACACAGGCTACACTCAGAGATAAGGACAATCCCCCTTTTTCTCACCACATCATCTGAAGGTAGTTTCCCATGGACCAGGCACCAACCAAAGGTTGACACTCTGGGCTGTAGCTTTCTGCTCCAAACAATGGAAGCCCATGGGACTTTTGGATTCTGAATCCTAATTTCATCCCACGCAGACTTCACATTAAAGGAACCATCCGTAGAGCATTTCCAATAGCAGATATCCTCACAATCATACTAAGGAATATTAATGTTTTCAGCCAAAGAAAAAATATCATTCATCAAAGAGGACTGAACCTGAGGCAAATTCTAGTGACCGTTGTCAATAAACCTATCTAGCTTCCCCACTGTAGGCCAATTAGAATTCTCCCCACCTCCACTAGGTCTTGAAATGAAAAAAAATCAATCCGCTTATCAGTCCAGAATTTAATCTTCCTACCATTTCCGACCATCTATGTCACACCCCGTTCACCCTGAACCGCGGCGGTGACCGAGTTAACACCGGTTAACCCAAACCTGCCAGGATCATCAGATACTGTATTCCACCACAGCATACACATACTAACATCAATTCATCAGATCAGCGGAAGACTAAGTTTTACCTGTAAATAATTCCCATATACTTGATACCCAAATGATGATACCATAAATATATACATTTGGGCCCGAAGGCATAATATATACACAAAAAGAATAAAGTTCAAATATCAAGTATATACAAGAATTAATCAAAATCATCAGAGTATACAGCTCGGCTCGGTCTCAAGGGAGCTCAGCTCGGCCTCAGAACTGCTGTCTCGCAACACAGCTCTCACACCTGCAGTCTACGCCGTGCTCAAACTCCTCAGGGGTCCACCAGTCCTCCTCGGAAACTCGTTGTGGGACCCACCCCATCTCCTCGGATGCATGACACGTAAAATCATCTAAAAGGGGTGTACATGTGGAATGAGCTCACTAGCTCAGCAAGTAGAAGGTGGACCACACAGCAGTCCACACATCACAACACATCATATGCACTACATGCCATGCAAGTCATTTTAAATCACATACACCTAATCAACATTACTAAGTCTTTGGTTTTAGTGCTACTACAACCACAGTGCGCGTATACTCCGGGTACGAGCCACGAACTCCCTCCCTGATCGCCCATAGGGCTGTTGGAGAAGGCCCACCGTGAGTACTCGGAAAAATAAAGACAATGTCGCCACGGCTCTCAGAAATGTAAATAAATTAAATGACAGTCTTGACTCCAAATTTAAAAGCGATACGATTGGCCCTCTTGAAATACCACCGGGTTGCCGATGTCCTACATGACTCATGGGCGTAATGCCTAACCGCCACAGTGTCCGACAACCCGACCCTGCTTCCCCCAAATGGCAACCCAACACCTCAACCCCTTGGGAAGGGTCAGTAGCACGGATAGTGAGAATCCTAATACCGCATGCTCCTATATGTAGTACGACTGCATAGTGCCTCCGTGTCCCATACCACGGGCCACCAATGCATTCGTTTCCAAGCCGACCACGGCATCTAGTCTATCAATGCATTATGCAACATGATGTCCACATTCAACATATAACATCTCATTCAATTTGTATTTGAAAAGTAAACATAGCATAAATGGACATCAATGGGTGAAATGACTAATCTATATAGCATATTCATGATGACATGACTAAATTAGATATAGTTATATGAATGCCAAACAAATGCCTTGAAATAAGGCCAAACGTCCTCTCTCCACTTACTTGTAGCGTACAAGGATTCCCGCTCGGTACGGGTGAGATCCGGAGCGAATCGGGTAGGATTTGGTGAACCTAACATAATTGAGAGGGGTTAGTACTTCACCATTTTAGAATCAAAATTAATGAAATCCGACGTCAAAATCGTGTTTAGAGCGTCGAAAGAAGGTCCACGTCCGATTTGGGCTCGATCGGACCTAAGAATCACATTCGCCACTCGGTGGGTGTCTCGGTGGGTTGTCTACCCACGGTCCTACCCCTTGAGGACCCGCCGTCCCACCCGGTTTGGCCAGAACCCCTGGTCCTCTCGGTGGGTGTCTCGGTGGGCGGGGACCCGCGGTTGCACCCCGGTTTTGGAAAACCCAGTTTCTTCTCAACTTCCCCCATTCCTTGGGGACCCAAATGGGGCTTTTCTCAACCCATTCTTCACACCTTTAAAGTCCTATAGGATGGTTCTAGCTTAGATCTAAGTTAGATTCAAGTGAGGGGAACCATCTTACCTTCTTTGCTCAAGAATGACTTCAAACCCTCCAAATCACTTCCAACTCACAATGCTCCTTCTACCTTGTCAATATCTCTTCAAATCCTTCAAGATCAACACATAAATCATCTATTAAACCTTAGATTCATCATTTCCAAGGGTATTTACAAGATCTTAAGAAACCATACTCGAATCAAGGGTTTAAAGCGTGGGTATGGTTAATGTTCATGAAATCCAACTTTTCTTACCTCCAACTGTAGATCTCGAGTTGAAGATTGCTCTCCCGGCACCGGAATGACAAGATCGAGCTTCGGCGCCGCTGAAATCCTTCCTTTCTTCCTCTTCCTTTCTTCTTCCCTTTCTTTTTCTCTCTCCTCTTTACTTTTCTCACCAAACGTACGAGGGTAATAAATGGAAAGAAAATAAGTCATAAAGCTTTATATACTATTCCTACTTAAGTGAATAGTGTCGGATGGGTCACTCAGGTGGGTGGGTGTACCCACCTGACATACCCATCCGAGAGTCAAAACTTGGGATTTTGACCGGGCTCGGACCCCGGCCCTGACCCCACTCCAGCATACGTTGTAGCATACGTATATATCTTTAAAAATACAGATATAATACCTGTTTTATCCGTACATAGCCTTATGGTAGGTGCACGTACACGGTTTGGGCACTCCTGTCTCTTCTGGCACTGGCTCGGACTTGTCGGGCCAGCCGGTGTTTAAGGTCACCCGTGCCATCATAGCCCATAAGGAACCCGCTCTAACATCCTCTGGCTCGGTTCCTGCATGGTTAAACCGGTTCAACCGCGAAATCAGACCGGGTCTAAGAAGCGGGATATTACATTACCCCCCCTTCTGAAAAATTTCGTCCTCGAAATTGCGTACCTGGTTGATCAAAAAGATGAGGGTACTTGGCTCGCATTTCTTCTTCTACCTCCCAAGATGCTTCTTCAAGTGAATGATCAGCCCATCGCACCTTTACATAGGAAATGGAGCGGTTGCGAAGGGTTTTCACCTTACGGTCCAAAATCTCAGCTGGCTGTTCTTTGTAGGTCATATCAGCTTCTAGGTACTCTGGTTCCACGGGTAGTACATGAGATGGATCATGCACATACTTCTTCAGCATGGATACATGGAATACATTGTGAACATTTCCAAGCGAAGGTGGCAGAGCAAGCATGTAGGCTACTGAGCCAACCCGGGATAAGATCTCAAATGGTCCCATGTATCTTGGGCTCAACTTCCCCTTTCTGTGAAACCTTTGCAAACCTCTAGTATGAGAGATCTTGAGAAATACCTTTTCTCCTGGCTGAAATTCAATCTCCTTCCGGCGGGTGTCTGCATAGCTCTTTTGACGGGACTGAGCTGCTTTGATCCGTTCTCTAATAACGTCGACTTTGTCACAAGTCATCTGGATCATCTCCGGTCCTAACATTCGACGTTCACCTACTTCATCCCAATACAAAGGAGTTCTGCACTTTCTGCCATATAATGCCTCATACGGAGCCATCCCAATTGTAGCTTGGTAACTGTTGTTATATGGAAACTCCATAAGAGGTATATATTCTTCCCAACTGCCACTCATCTCCATTGCACATGCTCTGAGCATGTCTTCTAATATCTGTATGGTTCGCTCCGACTGACCGTCCGTCTGTGGGTGAAAAGCTGTACTCAAATTTAGTTGCGATCCCAAGGCACGCTGTAAGCTTTTCCAAAATCTGGAAGTGAACCTTGGGTCCCTATCTGAAACAATGCTCACCGGCACTCCATGTAACCGCACTATGTTATCCATGTAAAGTTGTGCTAGTTTGGGCATGGAGAACTTGGTTTTGATAGGAATGAAATGAGCAGTCTTGGTAAGCCGATCCACAATCACCCATATAGCATCCATTCCCTTAGGTGTACCCGGTAGTCCGGTGACGAAGTCCATTGTAATCCTTTCCCACTTCCATTCTGGTACTGGGAGTGGCTGAAGGGTACCATAAGGTCGATGCCTCTCAGCTTTTACTTTCTGGCAGGTAAGACAAGTCGCCACATACAAAGCTATGGTGACTTTCATGCTTGGCCACCAATAACTCTGTTTGAGGTCTTTGTACATTTTGGTACTTCCTGGGTGGAGTGAGTACTCGGAGCTATGTGCTTCTCTCACGATTTTATCCTGTATATCCAAATCATCGGGTACACACAATCTGTCTCGAAACATCAATGCCCCATCACTGGCCAAAGTAAAATCTGGGTCGTTCATTGTTTGGTTTTGAACCTTAACTCTGATCCGCTGCAATTCAGGATCCAAGGGTTGCTTCATTATCACCTCTTGCCTAATTGCCGGATGCACCCGTAGAGCCGATAAGGATACCGTCAACCACTTAAGGTTTTCTGGTTGAGGTTCAAGCTCAAAGGTTGCCCCTTCATACAAGAGGGTTTCATCCATTAGCATCGCCTCTTGCACAAGTGGTGAGCTGACTGCTAAGTATGAAAGCGACACAGTCTGTGTCTTCCGACTCAATGCATCTGCCACTACATTAGCCTTGCCGGGATGATACTGAATATTGCAATCATAATCCTTCATGAGTTCAAGCCATCTTCTCTGTCTCATGTTCAGATCCTTCTGAGTGAAGAAGTATTTCAGGCTTTTGTGGTCACTGTATATTTCACACTTCTCCCCATACAAATAGTGTCGCCAGATCTTAAGGGCAAAAATGACCGCCGCTAGTTCCAAGTCATGAGTGGGGTAATTCTTCTCATATTCCTTTAGTTGTCGGGATGCATATACTATTACCTTACCGCGTTGCATGAGAACACAACCCAAACCGACTTTGGAAGCATCGGTATAAACTGTCATCCCACCTGTGCCTTCAGGAATAGTCAGCACCGGGGCAGTCACCAACTTCTCTTTCAATTCTTGGAAGCTCTTCTCACATTCCTCTGCCCAGTCGAATTTCACACCCTTTTTAGTCAACTTGGTCATTGGTGCTGAGATCCGAGCAAAATTCTCGATGAAACGCCGGTAATATCCAGCCAAACCCAAGAAGCTTCTAATTTCAGTAACATTCTTGGGGCTTTCCCATTCCACTACTGCTTTCACCTTAGCAGGATCTACTTCGATTCCAGCTTTAGACACTACGTGCCCCAGGAATCCAACTTGTTCAAGCCAGAATTCACACTTGCTGTACTTGGCAAATAACTGTTGATCTCTCAACCTCTGTAACACCATTCTCAAGTGTTGAGTGTGCTCCTCTTCGGTCTTGGAGTAGATCAAGATATCATCAATAAAAACAATTACCCATTTGTCGAGCACATCCTGGAATACTCGATTCATTAGATCCATAAATGCTGCCGGTGCATTGGTTAACCCGAAGGACAACACTAGGAACTCATAATGGCCGTATCGAGTTCTAAATGTTGTTTTGGGTATATCACTACTCTTTATCTTGAGCTGATAATATCCGGACCGAAGGTCTATCTTCGAAAATACCCTGGCTCCTTGCAACTGATCAAATAAATCGTCAATGCGTGGCAATGGATACCGGTTCTTAATGGTTAACTTATTCAATTCCCGGTAATCTATGCACATACGCAAACTACCATCCTTCTTCTTGACAAACAACACCGGGGCACCCCAAGGTGAAACACTTGGGCGAATAAACCCCTTTTCCAATAGTTCCTGCAACTGCATCTGCAACTCCTTCAATTCAGCTGGTGCCATCCTATATGGAGCCTTAGATACCGGAGCTGCCCCAGAAGTCAAGTCTATGGCAAACTCCAACTCTCTGTCAGGTGGTAAATGCATCAGATCATCTGGGAAAACATCGGAAAACTCGTTAACCACCTTTACTTCTTCTAGAGGTGTAACTCTTGCATCAACATCGAGTACCGAGGCTAAGAAACCCTGACATCCATTCTCTAGCAACTTCACCGCTTGGAGAGCGGAGACAAGGACTTTCTTCACCCTTTTTATTGTGTCTGCTCGGTATACCCATTCTTTCCCTTCGTCATCTGCTACCTTAATCAGCTTTTCCGCACAAATCACGTTAGCTCGATGAGCCGACAACCAATCCATACCCAATATAACATCAAAATTCTGCATATTGAACTTAATGAGTTGTGCATCAAAGTTCTTCCCACTAATCTCTACCGGGCATGGTCCATACACTTCCTTCAACTGTGCAATTTTACCAGTAGGCATACTAACAATCATTCCATGGTCTAAGATCCTGGGTGACATCCCAAGTTTCCCTACAAATCTCTTAGATGCGAAGGAATGAGTAGCTCCTGAATCAAATAAAACATAGGCTGGTATGCCCGATATGGGTAGGATACCTAGTATAACAATGTATATAATTTCAGCAGGTCATCAATATGAATCATAATGAACTTCTTAATTAAAATGTACCTGCTACAACTTCTGTACTAGCCTCAGCTTCCTCGGCTGATAAGGCATACATCCTTCCCTGCGGTTGATTGCCTCGAGGTAAGGGAGGTCGGTACGTAGAGGGCTGGCTGGAGGGCAAGGCTGGTCGGGCCCGACAATCTTTCGATAATGTCCATAGGAATGGCGTTGAAACAACGAATCGAGACGTCAGAATCGAGCGGGCCCTCTCGCACTTGACCTGGTGATGGAGGTTGAGGTGGCCTTGGTCTGAGGTGCCACACTAGTGTTCGGCGAAGGAAGTAGAACCCAACCACCAACTGGCCTAGGAGGGTAGCCGATGGCCTATAGGGCTGCCTATACATAGGCCCCGAACGTATGACCAGCGGTATGCCTTGGAGGAATTTCCCGATCTGGAATGGATTTGATCTCTTCCAATCCGAGTGAGGGATGTTCACCCTTTTGCTTATCTTCCATTGTTTTGGCCTTCATAATCGGCCATATTCGGTCAAATCCAAGACTTCAAGCACGACCGATCGATGCTTTTAGGCCTTTTAGGAACCTTGTCGCCTTCTCTTGATGTTCGCATATGCCTTGGGGCAAATGGAACAAACTTTCAATTGCGATATTCAAGAACAGTTTTTCCTCCTTGAGTTAAGGCCATGAACTCGGTCTCCTTCCGATCTCTGAATCACATGGATAGTGGTTGTCCAAGAACAACTCCTTGAACTGCTCCCAAGTAGGTTCGGATGAGCAGCCATTAATATAGGTTTGGAGGCTTGCCACCAAGAATTTGCCTCTTTCTTGAGTTGTAACCCAAAGACAAATGAGCTTCGGGCATCCGTGCACTCAAGCACCTCAAATATCTTCTCCAATTCTTGGATCCATTGATCCGGTTCTAGAGGATCACTCCCCACCTTAGAGAATACCCGGGGGTAAGTTCCTCTTGAAAGACTCCACAACCCTTGACGTGTTGCTCGTCGCGGAAGTTAGGAGCATAGACGGATAGTAGGAGTATGGAGGAGGCATCCCTGCCGAGGAATACCGAATGGTGGGATTGGAGGTGTACCCACCACTTGTGGTCCCGCTCCCGACCCTCTGGTGGGTCTCAGGAGTGAGTACCGGGAGGTTGACCGGTTGAGAGAAATCCCAAGCTGTCGGATGGCGTCATAAATGCTTGCTGTCTGTAAGCATTTGTTGTTGGAAAGCTTGTTGAGACTCTGAATTATTGTAGCAACATCTCCGTGTGATAACCGGTGGAGGGTCCGGGAGTGCAGTCATAGGTGGGTCCCCATGTGCCCCACCCTGACCAAGGGTCTCTGGAGGTAGTGGAGGTGAGGTATGCCCCACAGAACGGGCCCCCCTAGGATTTTGTGGTCGACCGACCCGACGAGGACCCCGCGAGGTACCTCGGCATTACTACGGATCTAGTACGTACCATCGTATCCTGCACTGAACATATCACACACCATATTGGTTAAACACCATAGACTGATTTAGGCACACAATCATATGCCATTATATGAGGTGTGGTAGTGTATGATAGCCTGTAATTAATCATAGCTCAATTCCAAGATACAGGCAAAGTTCACAACATACATGCTAATGGTCCCACTTGACCGTAGCATATTGATCATAGGATTAATATCCACCATAGAATCAATGCATTCATAATAGGAGAAGAGAAGGGAAAAGACAAAGAAGGAAAATTTTAAAATTTTTTTTTTTTTTTCCTTCGTCCAAACCGTGGGATGAACGGGTAGGGACCCACGTCCCAAGACTCAAACCGGGGTGTCACCGGGGTAGGGACCCCTGGTCGACCCGCCGGTCTTGCCCGATGTAAAACACACAGGGCGTAGGGCCCTGTTTTGTCTGCGCCTCACCCTCTCCCCTCTTTCTTCCTTTTCCTCTTGGACGATTTTGGGAGTCTACTCGGCTCCTACTCACGATTTCGCTCATCCACAGGCGCTTTAGTGAAGAGTCAACTCGCCTTCATCCAAGTAAGTTCCTCTTCTTCTCCTTTTTCCGAATTTCAATTTGGGTGAAATGCTTGATTAGGATTTACTTTCTAGACTTTCTCTCTATTTTCCACCATAGAAAAGTATTATCATGTGTTTGTGATGATTCCACTGTGCTCATTTGTAGTTTATAGGAATCCTCTCACTTTATTTGGAGAAAAACCCAAATTGATGCCCTAGGTTCCCAAATTTGGGGTTTCTTCAATCCTTACTGTTTTGCTCAAATTGACGACTCCTTTGTAATGCATTCCGCTTGTTTTACGCTAGATATGAGTTAGATTTCATTGAATCATCTATTATGCTTGAACACCCCATGTAATTCCCATGAAAATTCCTATTTTTGTCTGGGTTTCCTAAATTTTCATCCCAAACTTGTATTCTTCTAATTCCATAATCTATTTGGGGTATGTTCTTGCATTTTTCAACATCTTACTACTGTGGCATTTCATTCATACCCTAGAGTTCAAGCTTTCACTCCATTCGATTCCAATTTGCACAATGGACTTGAATTTCCTCATTGTAATTATACTCTTTGCTTTTGCTGTCCTTTGCCGTTTTGGCATATTTCCATGCATTGCCATCATCCATGTTTCATGTCATAACTTTTCTATCATTTCTATATCGTTGCCGTTCCCATTTTGCAGGAATTGGGTTTTGGATTTCCTTCTAATGCTCTGTCTTTTCTTGTCACTAACCCCACTTCCTTTTTTTATTGCCGGATGTCGTCACGCACCGGAGAGGACCATCTTCCTCTGCTCGACGCAAGACCACCGCCTCTAAGCGGAAAAGTGCGGAGACCAGCACTTCAGCTCATCGCACAGGGAGACCTGCACCTGCTCAGTCTGACCCTTCAGACTACGATGAGGAGCACTTCACTAGTGCAGAGGCCGCAGCCAACTGGCCTAACTTCCTGAAGGGGCCAGTGTTGATGGAAAAGACCGTGGTAGTCGAGGACTTCCACAAGGCCAGGCTTCAGGAGAGGTTCTCAGCATTGGGCTGGGACTCGATTCTTCAGGTAGACCGACCGTGCTACTGAGCAGCTCGTCGGCCGGTTTTATTGCAACCTGGAAGTGTCATATCAGTACGGGGAATTCACCGTCAGCAGCTTGGTGAAGGGAGTGGATATTCAGCTGACGGTAGGCACCTTGGCCAGCATATTGGGTATATCGGCGGGACACCGATACTACAGCCCCCTGAGTAGGCCTCGGGACCGCTCATGAGCATGGAGACGCGGACTTCATCTACGACCATCTGCGGCAGCAAGACGCCCGAGTCCGAGACATCTTTCTTCCCCGAGGTCCGCTCTTCGCGGTTGATTCAGTTCAACCTGCTCCCCAAAGGAGGTCATCGAACGTGTAGGTTTCATGGCGGTTTTTATAGCATTTTGCATCTTCACAGCCGCAGAGGGAGGCGGGAGCACTTGTGCCTTCCCTATATCATCCTCGAGCGATGGAGCACCATGCTTCCCACCCAGAGGACGGAGGATTCCCCTACGGCAGGATCCTCACCAGGATCTTCGAGTTCTTCGGGGTGAATCTGAGCGGAGAGGAGGGGAAGACTCCGGCCGATAGGTTCGATCGGAGCAACCTCTTGAAGATGGGTCTCCATACCCTCATGGATTCACCGCCTAGATCAGAACTCGGGGAGGTAGGGGTAGAGGGCTGCCCTGTAGAGGATGTCCCCATGGAGGAGGAGTCCAGTGAGGAGGATGAGGACTACGTTCCTCAGGACGAGGAGGAGGATCGGATGGGTGGTGGCATTCCTGAGGAGGCACCTCAGGAGTCGAGAGGTCCGGGTCCTAGTTCTTCCAGAGCTGCAGCCCCACCATATGGAGCCCCACCACCGGGAGTGGTGACTACGACTATGAGGCAGGACAGCCTCCATGCGGGCCTTGCAGATGGCTGTGTTCAGACATCGAGGCGGCTGGACGAGATTACCTCAGGACCACCTTGGAGGATTCCTTCCAGTAGGTCGGGTCGGACTTGGACACCGTGGCCACCGCTATCTCAGCAGACTATGGCCGGCTTCGGAGGGGGGTACGGTTGGTGAACACGAGGTTCGATTTACGATCATCATTTCAACGTCAACTCCAGCCTCCGTGACGTGGTGATCATCGACGCGATGACGCACCAGTGAGGGATTGGCTTGCCCACCCTAGCTGTTTATCCCTTTTTTTTTCTCTTTTTGTAGACATTGTGTATTTATTTATCTCTTTCCTTGTAATTGCAATGTAACTTGATTTCATTTATGGAATAAAATATCTTTGGATAATGGATTGTTGTGGTGTTTTCATATGTGGAATACCTGTGTGGTTTTGTGATGATGTGATTTTTCTATCTGTGCCCTTGGTTATATTATTATCTGTTGTTTATCAGGTTTTGTGTAAAATTTTTTGGAAATCCCATTTTACGCCGTTATGCTGCCGAAATTTTGTCAGAATAGTACTCTATAGGTTATAGTACCAACCTAATTACCTTTTATCTACACTCACGCATGTCATGAATGCAACTTATAATATAACCCCACTTTTATACTTTCTTTCTTTGACTTTTAAATCTTTAAAGCTTTTATATTAGCCCAACCCCATTTTTCCTATTATAGAATCTACGGATTCTAATGGTATGTCAGGAGTGAAGCAGCATCACGCCTCGATACCACTGCTTGTCACACCCGCTCACCCGAACAGGCGGTGACCAGTTAACACCGTTAACCCAAACTGCCAGATCATCGACATCAGATTCCACCACAAGATACACATACTAACATCAATTCATCGATCATGGAAGACTAAGTTTTACCCAAATAATTTCATATACTTGATACCCAAATGATGATACCATAAATATATACATTTGGGCCAAGGCATAATATATACACAAAAGAATAAAGTTCAAATATCAAGTATATACAAGAATTAATCAAAATCATCGAGTACACACTGGCTCGGTCTCAAGGCCGGAGCTCAGCTCGGCCTCGAACCTGTCTCAAGAGCAGCTCTCACACGCAGCTCACGCCGTGCTCAAACTCCTCAGGGTCCACCAGCCCTCCTCAGAAACTCGATCTGGGACCCACCCCATGCTCCTCGATGCATGACCCGCAAAATCATCTAAAAGGGGTGTACACGTGGAATGAGCTCACTAGCTCAAGAAGTAGAGAGGTGGACCACACACAAAGTCCACACATCACAACACATCATATGCACTACATGCCATGCAAGTCATTTTAAATCACATACACCTAATCAACATTACTAAGTCTTTGGTTTTAGTGCTACTACAACCACAAGGCGCAGATACTCCGGCACGAGCCGTGAACTCCTCCTCGTACGCCCATAGGGCTGTTGGAGAAGGCCCACCGTGAGTACTCGGAAAAATAAAGACAATGCCGCCCACCGCTCTCAACAGAAATGTAAATAAATTAAATGACAAGTCGACTCAAAGAATTTAAAAGCAAAGACGATTGGCCCTCTTGAAATACCACCGGGTTGCCATCGTCCTACATGACTCGCCGGGCGTAATGCCTAACCGCCACAAAGGTCCGACAACCGCGACCCGCTTCCCCAAATGGCAACCCAACACCTCAACCCCGTTGGGAAGGGTCAGCACGGATAGTGAGAATCCTAATACCGCATGCTCCTATATGTAGTACGATCGATAGTGCCTCCGTGTCCCATACCACGGGCCACCAATGCATTCGCTTTCCAAGCCACCACGGCATCTAGTCTATCAATGCATTATGCAACATGATGTCCACATTCAACATATAACATCTCATTCAATTTGCATTTGAAAAGTAAACATAGCATAAATGCACATCAATGGGTGAAATGACTAATCTATATAGCATATTCATGATGACATGACTAAATTAGATATAGTTATATGAATGCCAAACAAATGCCTTGAAATAAGGCCAAACGTCCTCTCTCCACTTACTTGTAGCGTACAAGGATTCCCGCTCGGTACGGGTGAGATCCGGAGCGAATCGGGTAGGATTTGGTGAACCTAACATAATTGAGAGGGGTTAGTACTTCACCATTTTAGAATCAAAATTAATGAACCGACGCCAAAATCGTGTTTAGAACGTCGAAGAAGGTCCCACGTCCGATTTGGGCTCAATCGGACCTAAGAATCACATTCGCCACTGTGGGTGTCTCGTGGGTTGTCTACCCACCGGTCCTACTCCCGTTTGGGACCGTGGTATGGACCCGCCAGGACCCGCCGTCCTACCACGGTTTGGCCAGAACCCCTGGTCCTCTCGGTGGGTGTCTCAGTGGTAGGGACCGCCGGTTGCACCCCGGTTTTGGAAAACCCCAGCTTTTCTCAACTTCCCCCATTCCTTGGGGACCCAAATGGGGCTTTTCTCAACCCATTCTTCACACCTTTAAAGTCCTATAGGATGGTTCTAGCTTAGATCTAAGTTAGATTCAAGTGAGGGGAACCATCTTACCTTCTTTGCTCAAGAATGACTTCAAACCCTCCAAATCACTTCCAACTCACAATGCTCCTTCTACCTTGTCAATATCTCTTCAAATCCTTCAAGATCAACACATAAATCATCTATTAAACCTTAGATTCATCATTTCCAAGGGTGTTTACAAGATCTTAAGAAACCATACTCGAATCAAGGGTTTAAAGCGTGGGTATGGTTAATGTTCATGAAATCCAACTTTTCTTACCTCCAACTGTAGATCTCGAGTTGAAGATTGCTCTCCCGGCACCGGAAAGACAAGATCGAGCTTCGGCGCCGCTGAAATCCTTCCTTTCTTCCTCTTCCTTTCTTCTTCCCTTTCTTTTTCTCTCTCCTCTTTACTTTTCTCACCAAACGTACGAGGGTAATAAATGGAAAGAAAATAAGTCATAAAGCTTTATGTACTATTCCTACTTAAGTGAATAGTGTCGGATGGGTCACTCAGGTGGGTGGGTGTACCCACCTGACATACCCATCCGAGAGTCAAAACTTGGATTTTGACCGGCTCGGACTCGGCCCGACCCCACTCCAAAGATACGTTGTAGCATACGATATATCTTTAAAATACGATATAATACCTGTTTTATCCGTACATAGCCTTATGGTAGGTGCACGCATACGGTTTGGGCACTCCTGCCTCTCTCGCACGGCTCGGACTTGTCGGGCCAGCCGGTGTTTAAGGTGACCCATGCCATCATAGCCCATAAGGAACCCGCTAACATCATCTCTGCTCGGTTCTGCATGGTTAAACCGTTCAACCAAATCGACCGGTCTAAGAAGCGGATATTACAATCTATCTCTCATTTGACGAGATAAAACTCCATATTTTCCTAACTCCTGGCCATATCGAAGATGACCTATAACCGGCTCTAAAAGAACCATCACCCTTTAAGAATCTAGCTCTCAGAAATTTATATTCCAGAGAGTCTTCATGCTTAATTCTCCACGCCAAACTATTGAGCAGGGATTTATTCAAGTCTCTCAACCTTCTCAACCCCAACCCACCTTCCTTCGGTCTATAGCACACCTCCCATTTAACTGTAATTTTTTTGGAAGTGTCTGCCTCACCGGTCCAAATGAAATTCCTCATCCACCTCTCCATAGTTGCAATCAAGGAAGAGGGCCACCAATAGACTACGAAACTGTGGTTAAGCATTCCAAGGATGATAAAGAGCACAAGCTCAACTCATCCAGCCATAGACAGGAGATTCTCTTTCCATCCAGGAAGATGGCTCTTAACCTTATCCGTAATTGGGAGCAATGCCTCTTTCTTCACTCTGCCTTTAAAAATTTCCATGCCCAGATATCGAGTTGGGAAGTTGCACACGGGAATTCCCAGTTCATCAATAATTGCCTGCTTCCTACGGGTAGGTAGAGGACCAAGGAATAACTTGCTCTTCTCAAGTTTTATTCTCTGCCCGAAAAATTCCTTGTATGTAGAAAGGAAGATCTTGAGGTTCCTCACATATCTGATGGAGGCATTAGAGAAAACAAAAATATCATCTGCGAACAAGTTGTGTGCTAAGGAGATGATGCCTCGCGGCCCATTTAGAGCTTTCATCTTCTTCTTGGCAACCAGATCAGAGAGACCTCTGTAGAGCACTTTCTCAGCAACAATAAAGAGCATTGGGGAGAGGGGGTCCCCATGACACATGCCCCTCTCAACACCAAAATAACCTTCAGACCTGCCATTCAGGAGAACCGAGATCTTGGCAGATTTAAGGAGATGATGAATCCTGGAAATCCATCTCTTAGAGGAACCAAACCTTCGCATAACATGAAATAGGAAGCTCTAGGAGATGGTGTCAAAAGCCTTCTGGATGTCAATTTTCAGCCCCTAGTCTCCCCCTCTCATGGAAGAGAACATAATGTTAGCCAGATTAGAGGCCAGGCTGATGTTTGAGTGAATAATTTTTCCTCTCTGGAAAGCTCCCTGTTCTTCAGAAATAATGTCGGGGAGCACCTTAGACAATCTCAAAGATAATACTTTAGATATAATTTTACATAGAAAATTCCCCATACACAGGGGGCGGAATTTATCCAAGCTGGCTGCTCCTTCAACTTTAGGGATCAACACTAAAAAATTATTGTTGATCCCATAAGGCATAAAATCAGCATTAAAAAAATATTTAATAGTCCTAAAAACATCCTAATCAATAATATCCTAACATACCTTATAGAAGCTTGTAGGGAAGCCATCCGCCGGGGCACTCTCCGGATCAAGGTCCCAAACGCTTCTTTAATCTCGAGTTCAAGGAATAGCATCCAAGGTGCTCCTATCGCCATT
>CM040962.1:24922092-24946829 GCA_022985045.1 Macadamia tetraphylla | reverse complement strand
GATTGGCAATAGTCTTTAATAAAATAAATGGTAATCGTCTAAGGTAGGTCATATTATTTTCTCATGTATCTCAACTCTATGGCAGCATTGCAACCCAAGCTACTTTTTTTTTCTTTATTTATTTAAATGGTGTTGAAGCCACTTTTCACTTTGCTGCATTTTGGAAATGTTCGATCGGATCCATATTAGTGGATAGATTTTTTATGGAAGGTTTTTGGGTGGCGGCCTTGCATCTGGTGGGTAGCCACCCGATCGAGGGAAGCAACGATTGATTACTGACTTTTGGCAGTCTCCGGCTAGGCACGAGACTGTGGGAGAGCCCTCCTTGGCTAAGGCTGCTGTGGGTGAAATCATGATCACAGCGGATCCTCTTCCAAAGAAGTTATATTCCAAAGGGGTGGGAGGTGCGTTACTGGATGTGGATGAACTGCCCGATCCAATACATGCTGGTAACCTTACAAAGATTGTGATACCGCAAGAAGCATACGAGGAGCAGTTGCAGCGTTATCGCTTTGCCCTTGTGGCTAGGATAAATTTTTGATATATTTCATTAGATGCGGTCAGGAAGGAAGTTGTGGAAAACTGGAAGCTCAAAGACAGGGTATATATTTCTCCAATGGGATTGGGCTACTCTCTCTTTCGGTTTGAGTCTGAAAAAGACATGGCCAATGTGGAAGAAAAGTCCCATTAAGATAGGTGGACAGTTCATTCGCTTCCAGCGTTGGAAACCAGACTTTAGCATCCATGAGAGGAACGCAATTACAAGATTGGTCTGGATTCATTTCCCAAAATTTCCGTTTGAATACTAGCACGAAAAGATTTTATTTTCCATGGTGAAAGCGGTGTGGCAGCCACTAGATATTGAGAAGAGATCGAGAAACGCCTCCATAGGAAATTATGCTCGAATTCCTATGGAGATGGAGGTCACCGATCAAAGTCTTAAGGAAATCCAAGTGGAGAGGCAGCAACCTGGACCGCCATGGCGACTTATTCTGGTTTAAGCAAAAGATCATCTATGAAGATGAGATGAGTCAATGCGGATTTTGCAAGCGTGTTGGGCACACTATTCAGAACTGTAAAAAGAAAAAAATTGCAGATGCTAAACACAATGACAAAGTCACCTCTGGTGGTGTCATAGGGGCGATCTGGGTGGAGAAGAAGCTTTCAGGGGCGGTTGATGTGGAGGTTCCGGCTAGAGTCAAGAAGAGTCCAGATTAGGAAAATCTCCTAATTTGAATTCGCCATCCTTATCTTCCAAAACTGTTCTAGCGAATCCAGGAAGCATGCACTTATCTCGTTCATTAGAAGGGAATATTGTCATTGACCTGCCGATTCCAACAGGATATTCCAAAGATCTCTTGCGAGAGAATCCAATTGCGGATTGGAAAGAGAATGATTCTAATATGGAAGGGTCGGGTAGCCCTCATGGATCGGGTAACCCACATGGGTTGCCTCTTGTCGAGGCTGATGGTTCCAGTGAGGTGCATTCAGTTTTAGTGCAATGTGGCCTTCTGTAGGCACAAGGCGCTGATTCTGGACAGGCTGAGCACATCATTCATACCATCACGCCTAGCGCTATTGATAATGGCCTTCTCACACTTTATTACCCTGATGTCTCTACCATTGATGTGGCTGCACTTCAAAAGGAACATGATGTTGCCATGGAAATGGGGGGAAAAAAAAAAAGGGAAAGCAGGTGGTTAATGCGGAGCAGACTAGAAAGTCTGGCCGTGTTCCCTCAAAAAAAAAAAAAAATTTTATGCGTGCCCACTTCTGGAATTTAAGGGGGATGAAGAAGGCTGTTGCCCGAGCTGCCTTAAGCAATATTCTAAAGGAAAAGCACCTTGATATTATATGTATCACAGAAACTATGGTGGAGGTAGATTCTTTCCCTGCTATTTATTTTAATAACTTGGGTTATGATTCTAGTCTGATTCACAATATTAGAACTGATAAGCCCCCTAACCTGTGGATTATATGGAAGAGATCATTAAATAAGCCTATTGTAGTTTCCATGTCTGAGCAATTCATAACCCTGTCTATTATTTGGCAGCATCAGTCTATTTTTTTTTCTCATTTTTCCATGCGAGCTGCTTTCGAGCTGCTAGAAAAGACCTCTAGATTGATCTCACTGCAACTCCAGTTGGTTCCTCTCCATGGCTTGTAGTTGGGGATTTTAATGCAACACTTGCATTGCATGAAAAGAGAGGTCCAGGTGCCTTTAATTTGGGATCTACATCTGAATTCAATGCTGCTATTGATGCCTGTAATTTGATTAAAATTCCCTCCCGTGGGTGCTAATTTACATGGTCCAACAACAGAAAGAGAGGGAATGTCATGGCAGTGCTTGATAGAAGTTTCTGTAATGAAGATTGGCTCACTTTTTTCCAAGATTGTGCTCAGGAAGTGTTGCATCGATTTTCTTCTGATCATGCCCCTTTATGCATTACCTCGGAAGCTGTTTTGAAGCCTTTAAATTGTCCATTTAGGATCCAAAAATTCTGGATGGAGCATGAAGGATTTATAAAGGTGGTTGAAGATTCTTGGAAGGAGGCTGTGAGTGGATCTCCTACATATGTCCTAGCTCAAAAATTGAAATGCCTGAAACCTGTGTTAGGGGGGTGGGCTAGATCAGTTTTTCTGAACCTAGATGTGGAGTTAAAAGCTGCAAAGTAGGAGCTAGATAAAATTCAGGTTCAGATTGATCAAGCTGGCATCGATGATCATCTTTTTAATTTGGAGGTAGATCCAAAAACCTAGGTATCCTAAAGCTCTTCACTACAATGAAAATCTGTGGGCAGGAAAGGCAAGAAACAAGTGGCTTAACCAAGGTGACGGTAATACCAGGTTTTTCCTTTATCTGCTAAAATTAGAAGAGCCAAGAATGCTATTCGGTCTTTGAAAAAGGCAGATGGGAATTTTGTCTCTCATCCTGATGAGGTTGTTGATCATATGGTGGAGTTCTATGAGTCTTTTCATAGAGTAAGTCCAATTGTTGATCATGGAGTGCTATTGGATTGCATTCCTCGAGTGCTTGATGATTTGGATATCATTAAATTGGAAGCTATGCCCAGTGAAGAAGAAATCAAACAAGTATGCTGGGACTTAGACCCTGATAGCTCTTCTAGTCCTGATGGTTTCTTGGGGGTTTTCTTTTGGCACTACTGGGCGCTGGTTGATAGTGATGTTTGCAGAGCAATGAGGATTTTTTTTTTTCAGATCAGGCTTTCTCCCTAATGGGATTGACAACAATTTTTTTGTTTTAATTCTAAAAACTGAAGGCACCAATTCTCTGGACAAATTCAGGCCTCTATGCATGGGAAACTTCTTCTACAAAGTCTTATCTAAGATTATGGCATCTAGACTCTCCATTTTTCTTCCCAAACTAATCTTTGATGAACAAGGAGCATTTCAGAAAGGCAACGTTATTCAATCAAATATTTGCTTGGCTTCGAAGCTTGCAAATCTCATGTTTGACTCTACAAGAGGTGGTGGTATGGGCATTAAAATTGATATCTAGAAAGCCTTTGATATTGTTTCATGGAGCTTTCTCTTCGAAGCCCTAAGCAAATTTGGGTTTTCAGACAAGTGGATTGCCTGGCTTCATCAAATCCTTGTTTCATCCAGAATCTCCATCCTTCTCAATGGGGTCCCTGTTGGCCTTTTTGGTATTGAGAGAGGTCTTCATCAAGGTGATCCCATCTCTCCTCTTCTTTTCATCCTAGCAGAGGAAGTCTTGTGTGGGGGGCTTCACCTCATGATTCAGGAGAAAAAGTTGTAGACTATCAAGGGGCCGAGAGGAGTTCAAATGCTAGGGTTTTTATTATTTGCAGATGACATTTTTCTCTTCCTGAATGGTTCCATTAGACATGTCAGGCATCTTCATAATTTTGTATCTAAGTACCAACAATTTTCAGGTCAGAAAATCAACTTGGATAAGAGTAAGCTTTTCTTTGGGAGAATGTCTCTGGATAGGAAGCAGCTTATCTCTAACACTCTTGGAATTTCCATTCGTAAATTTCCAACCAAATACTTAGGGGTGGAAATATTTAATGGAATAGTTAAAAAAGAGCCTTTGCTACCTGTGATGGATAAAACTAAAGGGAGGATGGTTGGCTGGAAGGGAAAGATTCTGTCAATGGCTGGTAGAGTGGAGCTGGTCAGATCAATAATATCTGGTATGCCCTCTCACAATTTCTTTGTATATTGGTGGCCTAGCTCTCTTTTGAAAACTATGGAGTTATGGATGAGGAACTTCATATGGACGAGAGATCTTAATACTGCTAAAGGGGTGATAGTCAAATGGGACTCAGTCTGCAAGCTGATGAGCACATTTATGTGTGAAATCTAGGGTAGTAAAACATGCATTTTTCATATTTAGAATAGAGCTACCTTGGGTTTTACTCTCTTTTTGCAGGTTTTATATTTTCAAGGCCTTGAGGATTATCGGGTGCTATATCTTCAATTTTACATATAAAGAGGTCATATTTCTTTTCATGGTTGCGAAGAGGACAAAATTCTGAGCAAGATGGACGTGTTCAACTAAAAGTACACATTCGTTTGGTCACCCGTACAAATGATTATTCTTTTCGGGCTAGAAAAAGAATAATGGATTAGAATTGAACTGAGATGCAGAACCAGCCCATTTGCAGTTGTCCCAGAGGTACAAGGAATATTCCAAATGCCAACAAGGATCGATGGACCACATCCTTAAGTGATTGAAGATTCGTTTTTGGTAACAACAACTACCTAGCGTAGTTGGTGAGCTATGGTGTACAAAATTCCCTTGCTCACCAAGAGGTCTCAAGTTCGAATCTCATGGTTGTTTTTTTTAGAGAATTTTGTTGAAGATTTCCTGTTTTTCACTCACTTAAAGCACTAAGGGCATGGAGGGGATTTTCACATCAAATTAGAAGCAAGGAAAATCATGGAAGGGAAGAGAAGAAAAAAGAAAAAAAGAAAAAAAAAGGGAGAAATAGAGATTGTCCAAATCTTCTCTCTCCTCCACATCATCACCAAAATATTGTCCAAATCACACAAAGCAAGAAGAAAATAGTCCCTTGGAGGGAGAAAAAGAAGAGAAATAAATTAAAAAAAAAAAGGAAAGAAAATAAGCAAAAAAATTATAGGAAATTTCTCAAAATTTATTTCTCTCTTTTCTCTCCTCCACCTTAGCACTTTTGGTCTCAAAAGATCTCACAATCAATTGTGGGTTTCTCCCTTTTAGGAAAGAGAAATTTGTTACCCTACCTCCCCATTCCCTATAAATACAACTCATGTTAGAGGAGGGGAGACAATTCATTATTCTTCTAGTTTTTTTTAATTGCTCTCTTTTTCTCTTGCTTTCTCTTTAGTTTTAGTTCTTCTTTATCTTTTCTTTAATCAGTTATGTAATAGTTTTGTTTTTTATTTCAATTAATGCAAGCACTATTTTATTTTTATTCAGCCCTTTTATGTTTATGATTTATGCAATTGAGTTGTAATTTTTAGTTATAGTTCGGCTTAGATCTAGGTGACAAGATCACGAGTCGGGAGCAAATTTTTTTCAAGATTTGTTTTCTAGTACTAGAAATTTCAGATTTGGTTTATTTCAGATCTGGTTTTAGTAATCGGTAGTATCTCAAATCGATCAAGTTTTCAATTCAAGGGTTGAAATTCAAGTAGGCTCCTTCAGAGTCTTCTCCCCTCTCATTCCCTCTTCCGACTACCCTTTCTTTCTTAATTTAGGATTTTAATTTCAGTTGTTACATTATTGCTATCCCTTTCCCCCAAGGTTCATGGCTAGTGTATGTGTTGGCTTTGCCCCTCGTAGCCATATAACCATCAATTTATTGCTTTTATTTTAATTGTCTCCCTTTCCCTAAAGCCAAGTAGAGTAACCCTTGTAAGAGTGACTTTCCGTCAAGTAGGGAAGCTCATATTATGATGCATCCTCGCTAAGTAGAGAAACCTACTTGTGAGTCTCTCTCTAGCTTTATTCCTGTTCTTTTACTTTATTTTTATTTCATCATTTTTTCCTTTATTTATTTATTTATTTTTAATTACGGGTTGTTTCTTTTTAGTTATTTATTTATTTAATTTTAATTGCGTGGTTTATGCCTTTAAATTCTTAGATGACAATGGTTAGGATGTTATTTTGGATACATATGTTTAGGACGGTAATTAGAATTAGATCACAACCATTAATCGGTTCACTTTTGCGTTATTAAAAGAAATAAAAAAATAAAGTGGCTGCTCTCCCTGTGTTCGACCCGTAGCTATACTGATTCGTACGCTTGCGGTTACATTTTAAATCTCAAACAAGTCTTTGGCGCCATTGCCGGGGAGACAGTTCCATGTTATTTTTTGCTTTCTTTTGGTAAATCGGAGTGTTTTGTTTGCTTTGTTTTGATTTTCCTTTTTTTTTTTGTTGAATTCTTGAGAAGAACAACTTGCAATAATAGTTGTATCGGTGGAGGTCGCCATGCCTCATAGTATGATAAAGCAGTTTCACTCAGCAAGATCTCGGAATTGACCTGAGCAACCCCGAATCCCTGCCGGTAAGCTCCCAAAAAGCCAAAAAAAAAAATAAAAAAAAATCATTAAAGAAAAAAAAAAAGGTTTTGCTATCCATTCTTTTGTGCTTGTCTTACTTTAGTTGCGGGTAGTTTTCTGTTGCATGAGTGTTAGGTGGGTACGTAATACTAAGAATCGTTAGAAAGAAGAGATCCAACAAGTAGTGACCCTATACGCTTGCTCTCTTTAAAACCCTTCAATGTGGGAGACCAACAGCAAAACCCTTCACCTAAATCTCTGAAAGATAGGTTCTACCCTGCTAGAACAACCCAACCTTCCTGCATAGTTCTACCACAAGCCCAAGGCAATAATTTTGAACTCAAATCTCAATACATCACTATGTTGCCCCACTTTCATGGGTTGACCTCTGAGGATGCATACCTATTTCTAAGGGAATTTGAAGAGGTATGTGTTATAATTAAGATCCAACAGCTTTCTGATGATACTGTTAAGCTTAGGTTTATCACTTTTGCATTGAAAGACCAAGCTAAGAAGTGGTTGTATAGGTTACCCACAAATTCCATAACCTCATGGGAACAGCTTCACGCTTGTCTTCCTTAAGAAGTTTTTCCCAACTCACAAGACCAATAAGCTTAGAAGTGATATCCTTCAGTTTAGGCAAAAGCCTAGTGAATCATTTTCCAAACTTATGGAGAGATTCAAGGATCTACTCCAAGAATGCCCTCACCATGGCCTAGACCTATGGCATTTTTGTCAAATAATTTATGTGGGTATTGATTACCCAACTAAACAAATGATAGAGTCTATGTGCCCTGAGGGATTCACATCCTTTACAGATGAAGGAAAGGCATGGGAATTCTTACTTGATTTAGCTGACAAAACCCGTGAGTGGCAATCAACCCAAGAGAGTGAAAGAACCACAGGAGGAAAAGGATATTTTATGGATGGGATAGTACCCAAGGAAGCCCATTTGGATAGCCTAATCAAGAGGATTGAGGCTATTGTTCCTAGAGAGCCATCATCAGTCAATTTGGTTAAGATTTGTGCTTGGTGCTAGTCCCCTGGACATCTCCTAGAAGAATGCCCCAACACCTCTGGGGGTACTTCTAATGATAGTGTTAATGCCTTATACCAGAATAATCCATATAGTAATACCTACAATCCAGATGGAGAAATCACCCAAATTTCTCTTGGAATCGACAACCAAGGTGGTCTTCCAATTTCCATAATCAAGGTCAACTCGACTCCAAAGGCCTCCCTTTGCACAACAATCTTTTCTCAAAATACTTTTCCTAGGTTAAATGTAGGACCTCAGTAGTTTTCCTAGGGCCCTCTCTATCATCTTATCAAGAACCCCCGGGTTTACCAACACCGAGAGGCAAGTAGAATAAGTGACTTGAAAAAAAATATGGCCCTCCTCATGACAAGCCATCAAAATCTTACGAGAGAACTTACCCAAGTTGTCTCAATTATGCGTGAGAGGGAGAAGGGAACTTTACCTACCAACCGTAGCCTAACCCTAGGCATCATCAGCCTGTTAGTTCACAAGGACCAACTAATGCACCACTGAATATAGTACAAGGTCAGACCCAACAAGGGCCCTCTAACCAAGGTTATGCCCTTAGGAGTGGTAGAGAGTACCAACAGAGTGTTTCTAAATCTTTCCCATCTATTATTCCTATTAACTCTTCTTCGGTTGAGGACACAAGTGTGCCTCTTGTTCCAGGTTCGTCTGATGAACCTAAAGATTTTTCTGAAACTAAAGATGATTTGGTTGAGGAAACCAAAAATGATTCTTCTGAACATGGGCAAATCCCTAACAGTCCTTATGTTCATCCTATCCCATTTCCTAATCGCTATACACAAAAGAAGACTGCTCCATGGATAAAATTTTAGAAGTCTTCAAAAAGGTAGAAGTGAACATCCCTCTTTTGGATGTCATATCCCAGATCCCCGCCTATGCAAAGGTACTGGAAGATTTTTGTACTCACAAACGTATCACTAGTGTGCCTAAAAAAGCGTTCTTGGCTAGTAACATTAGTTCCATAATTACTCAGCCTATAATCTTTTACCTTACCATGTGTACAAGCAACTAGGATTGGGAGAATTGAAAGCCACTGGAACTACTCTTTAGTTGGCAAATAGGTCTGTTAAGATTCCTAAAGGGATGGTTGAGGATGTCTTACTAAAGGTGGGAGAATTTATTTTCCCTGTTGATTTCATTGTGTTAGATACTAAGCCCTTCTCAACCAAGGATGAGATCCCAATAATTCTAGGAAGACCATTCTTGGCTACCAGTAATGCATTAATCAACTGCCAGAATGGTTTCCTAAGGTTATCTTTTGGTAACCAAACTGTTGAGTTTAACATGTTTAGGATTGGCAAGCAACCACATATGGAAGAAGAGATCAATATACTTGAGGATTTTCTGGATTTTCTGAATTTTTCTGATGATTTAGTTACCAACTTTGATATTGATTTTGATTCAGAATTTCAAGAGTGTATGGATGAGTTGGATGATGATAGTAAAAATTTCTTTTCTGAAGTCTTGAGTCTTCACACACCTATGGAGCCCTTAGGACCCCTTTCCAATTCCATTCCCAAACCTTCCATAGTTGAGCCCCCTAAGTTAGATCTTAAGGAGTTGCCATCTAATTTGAGGTATGCTTTCCTAGGGCCTGACCAGACTCTTCCTGTAATAATTTCTTCAAATTTGACTTCTAGCCAGGAAGAGGAGTTACTTAAAGTGTTAAAAGACAATAAGGAAGCCCTAGGTTGGACCATGACTGATATCAAGGGTATAAGCCCTTCTATTGTGCAACATCATATACATCTTATGGAGGATTCCAAACCATCCACGGAACCCCAAAGAAGAGCTAACCCAGTGATGATGGAAGCCATTAAGAAAGAGATCCTAAAGTGCTTGGATCATGGAATAATTTATCCTATTTCGATACCAATGGGTAAGCCCACTCACATAGTGCCTAAGAAGTCTCGTGTGACTGTAGTTCCTAATGCCAATAATGAGTTGATCCCTACCCGTGTTCAAACAGGATGGCGTGTGTGCATTGACTACAGGAAGTTAAATGTGGCAACCTGGAAGGACCACTTTCCATTGCCATTCATTGACCAGATGTCAGAGAGGTCAGCTAGACATGAATACTATTGCTTTCTTGATGGATATTCCGGCTATAACCAAATCCCAATTGCTTTAGAGGACCAACATAAGACCACTTTTACATGCCCATATGGAACATTTGCTTACAGGCGTATGCCCTTTGGGCTTTGCTATGCCCTTTGGGCTTTGCTATGCCCTTGCTACGTTCCAACGATGCATGATGAGCATCTTTTCTGACATAGTCAAAAAATTCTTAGAAGTATTTATGGATGACTTTTCAATTCATGAGAATTCCTATTCTGAATGTCTTCATCATCTTTCCCTAGTTTTGAAAAGGTGCATATCTAAGAATTTGGTTTTGAATTGGGAGAAATGCCATTTTATGGTTAAATCTGGTATTGTTTTAGGCCATGTAATATCCAAAGAGGGAATTAAGGTAGATAGATCCAAAGTGGATTTAATTGATAATTTACCACCTCCTTAATCTGTTAAGGATGTTCGGTCCTTTCTAGGGCATGCAGGCTTCTATAGAAGGTTTATTAAGAACTTTAGTCAGTTAGCCCGACCTCTCACCTCATTACTTGTCAAAGATCAAACTTTTGAGTTTTCTAAAGAGTGCCTAGAATCCTTCAAACAACTTAAGAAGGAGTTTACCAATGCACCCATTGTTCAACCACCTGTTTGGACTGAATCTTTTGAACTTATGTGTGATGCTTCGATTTTGCCATAGGAGCAGTTTTGGGTCAAAGGATTAATAAGTTGCCCACTGTCATTTACTATGCTAGTAGGACCTTAAATGATGCACAACTCAATTATACAACCACTGAAAAAGAATTTTTAGCTATTGTGTTTGCATTAGAGAAGTTTCGGTCTTACTTAGTTGGTTCACATGTGGTAGTGTATACTGATCATTCTGCCCTCAGATACCTAGTTCAGAAGAAAGATGCCAAAGCCCGTCTCATTAGGTGGTTTTTACTTTTGCAAGAGTTTGATTTAGAAATTAGGGATAAGAAAGGAGTTGAAAACCTAGTTGCGCACTCATTTATCCCGGCTTCCTAATTCCTTGATCTGATTCTTCAACAACAGAACTTTCCAGATGAACAATTATTTGCAATGTCCAGTGAACTATGGTTTGTCGACATTGTCAACTTCTTAGTTTCGTGTAACTCCGATCACCGTCCACTCAAGATAAGTATAGGTTTCATTCCAAGTTAAGCACTTTTTCTGGGATGATCCTTATTTGTTTAAGATATGTCCGAATCAGATTATCCGACGATGTGTTCCTGATCATGAGCAACATTTCATTTTCTCTTTTTGTCATGATCATGCATGTGGTGGACACTTTGGACCTAAGAAGACTGCCGTAAAGGTTCTCCAATGCGGATTTTATTGGCCCACTCTTTTTAGAGATGCTTTTGATTTTTGCAAGGCTTGCCCCACCTGCCAGTCTTTTGGCAGTATCAATAAGAGGAACATGATGCCCCTCAACCCTATTTTGGTAGTTGAGATCTTTGATGTTTGGGGCATCGATTTTATGGGACCATTCCCTAATTCCTTTGGGAATTTGTACATACTTTTGGCCGTTGATTATGTTTCTAAATGGATAGAGGCCATACATTGTAAATCTAATGACCACAAAGTAGTGGTCCAGTTTCTCAAAGAGAACATTTTTTCCCGCTTTGGTGCACCACGTGCAATAATTAGTGATAGGGGTACTCATTTTTGTAATCGGCCTTTTGAGGCCCTAATGAAAAAGTATGGGATCACCCATAAGTTATCTACCCCTTAGCACCCCCAAACTAGTGGCTAAGTGGAGGTGTCTAATAGGTAGATCTAACAAATCTTAGAGAAAACTGTTAATCCCAACCGTAAAGATTGGTCCCTTAGGCTCATTGATGCCTTGTGGGCCCATCGGATTGCATTCAAGACTGACCTTGGCCAATCTCCCTACCGTTTGGTGTATGGAAAAGCTTGTCACTTACCAGTTGAGTTAGAGCATAAGGCCTTTTGGGCTATTAAGAAGCTTAACTTTGATTTGTCCGATGTCGAATTATCGAGGCTCCAACTATCCGAGTTGGAGGAACTTAGGAATGATGCCTATGAAAGTTCTAGGATTTACAAGGAAAAACCAAAGCTTTCCATGATAAGCACATTCTGCAAATCTTTTGCAATTGGTGATAAGGTTTTATTGTACAACTCTCGATTGCATCTTTTCCCCAGTAAGCTTAGATCCATGGGATGACCCATTTATTGTTCATAATGTATATCCCCATGGGTGTGGAGATTTTGAATCCAGAATGGGGTAATTTCAAGGTTAATGGTCGCGCTTGAAACCGCTCTCGAGTTTCCATTACTAGTAGTGAAGAGGTCATGGATCTCCATGAACCTCTTTACACCGATGACTAACTTTTAATCGTGTATGACCCCTTGCATTGTCTTTGCTTTTAATTCTTTCCATGCATTGAGGATATTGCATGACTTAAGTGTGGGGAGGAAACCAGCTTTTGCTTTTTTACTTTGTTTTGTTTGTTTTTCTTTTTATTTTTGAGCTTGCTAAGGATGAATTCTACTTTGGCTTTTGGCTAATGATCATACCATTCAAGTTGCTTGATGTATGAAAATAAAAGTTTTGACTAAGGTACCCATTTTGAACGATAAAACCCCGTTGAGAAGAAAGAAACAAGCATGTGTCTTGAGATGGGACTTTCTTTTGAGAAATAAGAGACTGCTTTATGGTGATGGACCATATGTAAGTCTATGGGTTCCTTGTACTTTTGATTTGGAGTTGAGATCTTCTTTTAATTTGGCATGGGTTGACAAATGCACAATTTTAAATGAAATGTGAAATGTGGTATAAAGAAGAATAAGAGTTGATTCCTTTGGGAAATAGATAGGCATTGCGCCTCAGAAGCGTGGTGTCTTGATCGAAATTTCTTGGGAGAAAACTTCAAGTAACTCTAGCATCACCGCTTTGTGGGCATATGCAAAAGCGGCTACATAATAACTTGGTGTCGTGTTTGCTCCACCATGTCATTCAGCCAAAAGTAGTGGAGTAGAATAGAGTTTATTACAAAAAAAAAAAAAAAAAAAAAAAGAGAGAAAAATGTGCAAATGTCATTAATGTTTGGTAACATGTTTGGTCAAAAACACTCCAACGCCTTAGTCATTGGTTCCCTATTTTTCACAAGTGGTTTTGCCCTAAGATAAAGATGTTTTGGAAGAGACGAGGTGAGTTCCAAATTAAGAAATATGTTAGTGCCTGGAATTGATAAAGGGTAATAAAAATTCAAGTGTGAGGGTCCCTTGTAAGAGAAATTATCTTTACTCCGGATCGGTATGAGCCTTACCTTTAGCTAAAGTTGGGATTTGTTTATTCTGAATTTTGGGTGTATATTCACTGCAAATACCCACGAGACACAACTCATCCACTAGGATAACTTAGGGGTTTAAAGGCTTGTTGCACATGCTAAGTGCAACCGTGATTCCTACGAAAGTGAGTTAGGTTTTTTGTTTTTATTCTTTTTCTTTTTGTTTTGCTCGAGACTAGCAAAGTCTAAGTATGGGGGAATTCTGATAAACACATTTATGTGTGAAATCTAGGGTAGTAAAACATGCATTTTTCATATTTAGAATAGAGCTACCTTGGGTTTTACTATCTTTTTGTAGGTTTTATATTTTCAAGGCCTTGAGGATTATCGGGCGCTATATCTTCAATTTTACACGTAAAGAGGTCGTATTTCTTTTCATGGTTGCGAAGAGGACGAAATTCTGAGCAAGATAGATGTGTTCAACTAAAAGTACACATTCATTTGGTCACCAGACAAATGATTATTCTTTCGTGCCGTAAAAAGAATAATGGATTAGAACTGAATCGAGATGCGTAACTCATTCATTTGCGCTTGTCCCGAGGTACAAGGAATATTCCAAATGCCAATAAGGATCGATGGACCACATCCTTAAGTGATTGAAGATTCGTTTTGGTAACAACAACTACCTAGCATAGTTGGTAAGCTATGGTGTACAAATTCTTGCTCACCAAGAGGTCTCAAGTTCAATCTCATGGTTGTTTTTTTAGAGAATTTTGTTGAAGATTTCGCTCACTACTTAAAGCACTAAGGACATGGAAGGATTTCACATCAAATTAGAAGCAAGGAAAATCGTGGAAGGGTTCTTAAGAAGAGAAGAAAAAAAGGAAAGAAAAAAAGGAGAAATAGAGATTGTCCAAATCTTCTCTCCTCCACATCATCACCAAAATATTGTCCAAATCACACAAAGCAAGAAGAAAATCGTCCTTGGAGGGAAGAAAAGAAGAGAAATAAATTAAAAAAAAAAGGAAAGAAAATAAGCAAAAAATTATAGGAAATTTTTCAAAATTTATTTCTTTTCTCTCCTCCACCTTAGCACTTTTGGTCTCAAAAGATCTCACAATCAATTGTGGGTTTCTCCTTTAGGAAAGAGAAATTGCTACCCTACCTCCCCATTCCCTATAAATACAACTCATGTTAGAGGAGGAGACAAATCATTCTTCTTCTAGTTTTTTTAATTGCTCTCTTTCTCTTGCCTCTCTTTAGTTTTAGTTCTTCTTTATCTTTTCTTTAATCCTTTTGTAATAGTTTTTTTTTATTTCAATTAATGCAAGCACTATTTTATTTTTATTCAGCCTTTTATGTTTATGATTTATGCAATTGAGTTGTAATTTTTAAGTTATAGTTCTAGGCTTAGATCTAGGTGACAAGATCACGAGCCGTGGAGCAAATTTTTTCAAGATTTGTTTTCTAGTACTAGAAATTTCAGATTTGGTTTATTTCAGATCTGGTTTTAGTACCGGTAGTATCTCAAATCGATTAAGTTTTCAGTTCAAGGGTTGAAATTAAGTAAGTAGGCTCATTCAGAGTCTCTCTCCCTCTCATTCCTCTTCTGACTACCCTTTCTTTCTTAATTTAGGATTTTAATTTCACCGTTACATTATTGCTATCCTTTTCTCAAGGTTCATGGCTAGTGTATGTGTTGGCTTTGCCCTCCCAGCCATAGAACCATCAATTTATTACTTTTATTTTACTTGTCTCCCCTTTTCCCCAAAGCCAAGTAGAGTAACCCTTGTAAGAGTGACTTCCGTCAAGTAGGGAAGCTCATATTATGATGCATCTCTCGGCAAGTAGAGAAACCTACTTGTGAGTCTCTCTCTAGCTTTATCCCTTTCTTTTACTTTATTTTTATTTCAGCATTTTTTCCTTTATTTATTTATTTATTTTTAATTATGGGTTGTTTATTTTAGTTATTTATTTATTTAATTTTAATTAGTGGTTTATGCCTTTAAATTCAGAGATGATTAATGGTTAGGATGTTATTTTAGATACATATGTTTAGGACGGTAATTAGAATTAGATCACAACCATTAATCGGTTCACTTTCGCATTATTAAAAGAAATAAAACAATAAAGTGGCTGCTCTCCCTGTGTTCGACTCGTAGCTACACTAATCCGTACGCTTGCGGTTACATTTTAAATCTCAAACACAAGCCTAGGAAGGAAGGCGGGTTTGGGATTAGGCACCTGAGAGATGTGAATAAAGTCCTTCTTTGTAAATAGGTCTAGTATATAAAGCATTTCAATTCTACCCTAAACAATCGAATAAAGGCAAGATTTCTGAGGAAAAATGGGGAGCATAAGAAGGGATACAAGTCTTCTTCGGTTTTTCCTGATCTAAAAGGCACGTGCAAATTTGTCTCAAGTAAAGAAGGGTGGATTGTAGGCATTGAGACCTCAACAAATTGTTGTAAAGATAGGTGGAATGGAGCAGAATATATCCAGTTGATGTTCTCTATGGAGGGCGACTTTTATTCTTCCTCCACCATGAAGGTCACTGATTTCATCTTCAACCACAAGTGGGTCTTCCCCGAGGTTTCTTCTCTTTTTCTTAGAAACATTTTTGCTGTTGCTTCCAAAATAAATATCCCAAGGCATGGTATTGGTGATAAATGTGTTTGGAGTCTCTCCACTTATGGTATTTTTGCACGAAGTCTGTATGGGATGAAATTCGTTGCAAAAATCCCAAGGTTCCATGGTATAATCTAGTCTGGGTGAAAGGGCTGTCCCCTAGGTAGTCTACTTTTGGATGGAGGTTCTGTCATAAGAAACTGCCCATAGATGACATTATTTGCAAGAAAGGTGTTTCCCTTGCCTCCAGATGCGTCATGTGTGAAGAAGAGGCTGAATCCATTCCTCACCTCTTTCTGGAATGCAAAGTCACTCTACAAATCTGGGAAAAATTTTTGGACCGCTTTGGTTTGAGCTGGAAGAACCAAGCCTCCATATCGGAGTTGGTTCTTTGGTGGAAGAGAAAACAAAGAATCTTATATGTGAAGGACCCTTGGATGGTTGGCTTATACATTAATAGCTGATGAAATTTGGCAAGAGCAAAATCATAGAAGACATGGAGGAAACGGTGGAGATTTTTATTTTTTGTTCAATAGGGTTTTGAGATCTCTCAAGGAGACAAATCTTAATCTGAAGGGCATAATTCGGTCTGCCTCGGATCTGATTTGCTGTAGAAAATTGGGTCTCTACTCCATTCCTAGCAACCCATGTATTATTCAAGAAATTCATTGGTGCAAGCCCCCACAACGTTGGATGAAGTTAAATGTTGATGGTAGTTCAATGGGAAATCCTGGGAGAGCAGGTGCCGGTGGTGTGATGAGTGACTTCCAGGGGAGGGTGAATTTTTCATTCAAGATCTTCCTTGGTATTTAGACTAATTATTATGCTGAGTTCAAAAGTTTGATGGAGGGAATTCGTCATGCTATGAATCGGGGGGTGTCATACCTTTGGATTGAGTCTAACTCGATCACAGTTGTGACTGCTATCCAGTGAAAATCTCTTCCATGGTTTGTCCTTCAAGACTGGCTTTCTCTCCAACAATATCTCAACTTAATCTCTTTGAAGCTTACTCATTGCTACAAGGAATCAAACCCTGTTGCGGATTACCTTGCTAGGTCTGCAGCTAAAATAGGTGTCTCAGGTCTCATGGAGGAATTTCCTTCATATATTCTTGAGGAAATTAGAAATGACATGTTAGCAATGTCTAGATTTTGATTTTGCAGATAGCTTTGGAGGGACCCTGCTGATGGCAATGCCGAAGGTGTGGTCCCATCTTGGCTAAGGATTTCTTCAGATGTACTATTTTTCTATTTTTAATTTTAATACAATTCTAACTTCTAGCAAAAAAAGATATATTTTTTTATGGTATTATATAACATTGGGGTTAGAGGGCAAACTTTGGTGCAACGATAAATTTGTTCATTTGCGGCCTAGTTGTGACTGTAGGTTCGAGTCGAGAAAAAGTCTCTCTGCCAAGCAAAGGTAAACTACATATATTGTGATCCCTCCCCAAACCCTGCAATAGCAGTTGCCACATGCTATGGGTACACTTCTTTTTTTTTAAACTAACCTTAGGGTTATTTTTTAATCAACCTTAGTTTTTTAAAGGTTATTTAATGCTTTGAAAACAGAGTTTTATTTTTTATCTTTATTTTTATTATTACTTTTTTAAGATCATGTTTAGTATAGAAAATGTTGACAAAACAAGGCAGAGCCTTGCCCATGGTGCGCCATATGTTAGATGTTGGTGTAATGGTAATGGTAGGAGTTCGATCCAACCCTCTTTTGGGCATCCACACCAATTCCACTCAGAGATACATAGGGGCTTATTTTCACAAATGCTTTATTCCTTATGAGTTTTTCTAAAAGCGATATTAATAATTAGCAAATATTGGGGATTATAAAATATGATATTGGAATGGCCACCTAGGGTTAGGGCTTAGGACCTGATAGGTGAGTCAATCTGTAAGGAAAGGGCTCGAAAGTTAGTTTGGTCCAGAGATAATGGTATGTGTTAGGTTGTAGAGTTGAGAAAGTATTAGGCACTCATTCCACCCAATTGAACCGGTCTTCCTATTAGATACTTAAATAACAAACATTCCCACTTGATTAATTCTATGCCGTGTGATCCGAAGGTTGGTTGGTTTTCTCTTTTATGGAAATCTAAAATCCTTCCAACAAAAGCTGTTTTTGGTTGGAGATTTGTCCAGAAAAGGCTTCCAACATATGATGAGATAAGAAGACGGAGTATTTATTTAACCTTAATGTGTGACTTGTGTGGCTCAGCTGAAGAATCTTTTGCCATCTTTTTTTACATTGTTCTTTCTCCACCTCTCTGTAGAACCAATTTTGTGACTATTTCAGTGTTCTTCGCCCAGTTTTTTCTAGCACTGAGGATTGAATTCATTGGTGGAAGGATAAATTAAACTCTATCAATTTTAAGGAGCTATGGATTTAAGCATACAGTAGCTAGAGAAATTTATATGCATCAATTCTGAAAAAATCATTATTTTATGATTGTGTAGATTTGTTCTAGGGGATGGAGTCTGAAGCTGACACCAGGCCAGTGAGAGATGCAATTGCTCCAGCAGAGGGCTGGCCACCTGATTGAGGCAAACAACCCCTTATTACTGATTTTCTCCGCCTGAGGCTTACCCCAAGTTCGAATGGAGAGAGAGGCATCCAGCCTGAGATTGTCAGAGATGAACATCTAGAACATCGTTCTGATGCTATGACTAATTAGAGACATGCTGAGAAGAAGTCCTATTCTACAAAGGTAGGAGGAAATATCGACGGGGCTTCTTCCCGAGCCTATTCATGCCGACTCTTTCACGAAGATTATCATTCTCTAAGATGCATATAAGGAAAGGATTTTGAGATTCAGGTTCACTCTAATAAGGAGGGTGAACTTCAGGTACATCTCCGTGGATGATGTTAAAAAGGATGCAATGAAATTGTGGAATCTCGAAGGCAATGTTAGAATGATGCCTATGGGGAAGGGATACATCCTTTTCCAATTTGATCAAGAGGGGGATATGGCATCCATGTGGAGGCATAGTTTAACTAAGGTTGGAGAGCAGATTATCAGATTCCAACCATGGAAGCCCAACTTTGATGTCCATACGAAAAAGCCCTCTTCCAAACTCGTGTGGATTAGGTTCCTGGACCTTCCTCTCGAGTATTGGCACGAAAAAATTCTTCTGACCATGGCTAAGGCAGCAAGAAGACTGGTAGCTTTGGATAAGCGCACATGATCAGCAGCAATGGGCACGTATGCGCGTGTCCAAGTTGAGGTGGAGTTAGGTGTGAAAAATTGGAAGAAATTCAGGTGGAGAGTAAGCATCCTAGTTCGGGTGAAGCTTTCTGTTCAAACAAATGATAATCTATGAGGATGGTTTAAAGAGATGTGGGTACTGCAAGAAAATTGGGCATACTGTCCATGAGTGCAGAGAGAAAAATGCTTTCGATGACAGGGAGGCTATGCAATGGAAGGGATCAATACCAGGGGAAATTTTCCCTAAGGACGATGGTGGTGGTGGTGCTTGGCAGCCTAGTGGTGGAGCTCCGTTGAGTAATGTTTCTCCTTTTGGGAGAGATTCTTCCCAATCAAGATTAATTCTCCTACCTTATCTGGGAACCGGATCAAGAAAGAGATTAAGCACCCTATGGCTCAATCTCAGGATAATGGTCAGATTCATATTGACCTTCCTAATTTGAGTACATATCAATATGGAAGAAATATTCCTATTATTCTAAGAAGTGAAGGTGATTTTTTGAATAAGGATCGGTTAGATGAGCCTTTTTTGGAAGGGTCAGACCATGGGTCAGAATATGGATCTGAAAATGGGTCTGATGAGAGGTCAAGTCATGGGTTGGATGGAGGCCATGAGCACTCTACTATGGAGAGAATCGACCACAGCCTTGATGGGTTAGTGCCTTAGGGAGTGGGAGAACAAATTCCTTTCTTGCACAGGGGCAGCCTTGGCTCGGGAAGACACTCGCTTATTCCTCTCTCGCAGAGGATAAGGTCATCTCTAGTGTCACTTCTCGTGTCTGTGGTGGTATATGGTAGTCACTCACAAAGACGTTGATCAAATGGATAAGTTTCTTTGTGAGAGAGAAGAGGTTGTGAGAGTGAATGCTAGACAACAGAAGGGGAGGTAGATGGTCAGTACGGAGGAGACTTTGTGAAAGTCTGGCCATATTTCTAAAGCTAAAAGCATTAATGGTTGCCCTCTATTGGAATATTATAGTGATGAAGAAGCCTACCACCAAGTTGGCTTTGAGTAATATTTTAAAGGAGAAGAAGCCAGATTTCTTGTGTGTTGCCGAGCCCATGATTGATGAGTCTGCTTTCCCAAGTCTTTTCTTTAGTAAGAGAGGATTCGACAAGGCTTTTATTCACAATGAAAGAGGGGGCAGAGTTCCTAATCTCTGGGTTGTGTGGCACAGGGGTGTGAATAAGTTTGTTGTGGTGGCTTCCTCACCAAAGAAATAACAATGTTCAGGCAATGGATGCGTATGTGTTTTCATCTCTGTGGTTCCTGCGAAGTGTACTCGTGTATCTAGAAGAGACTTATGGTCTGAGCTGGTTGTTGCTTACCCTGGTCCAAACTCCCCTTAGATGGTTATTGGAGATTTCAATGCTACCCTGTTTTCTCACGAGAAGAGGGGGCCTAGTGTCTTCAATTTGGGTTTGGCTGTGGACTTCAGTGCGATGGTTGACACATGTTTGTTGGTGCAAACCCCTTCCCAAGGTAGAAAATTCATATGGTCCAACAATAAAAGGAGGGGTAATGTTGAGGCTGTGTTGGATCATATCTTCTTTAATGATGCTTGGCTTTCCCTGTTTCAGAGCTGTCATTAGGTCATATTAAAAAGGGTTGCCTTCGATCATTCCCCCATTTTGATTGTATCTGTGGCTTCTGAGAGACCCCGAAACTGCCCTTTCATATCGAGATTCGGCTGAGTATGATTCTTTCTCTATCAGAGCTGATTCGTGGGTTGATGAATTTAGAGGAGCTCCCATGGTGGTCTTTGCCTAGAAATTAAAAAGACTGAAAGGTGTGCTATGTTCCTGGGCCAAGGTTAGTTTCCCAGATTTCAATTTGGAATTGGAGGAGGCCAAAAAGGGTATGGAGGATGTGTAGAGTGTGATTGAAGCGAGTGGAATGTCTGAGTCCCTCTTCGTTCTTGAGGCTAATGCTAAAACTGGATACCTCAAGGCACTAGAAAATTATGAAAAATTATGGGCTGAGAAATCCCATCTCAGATGGTGGCTGCAGGGTGATAGATGCTCAAAATTTTTCCATGTGGCTGCAAAAATAAGGCCTATGAAAAATTCTATTAGGTCTCTTAAAAAAGATGATGGAGTGGTGCTTGATGAGAAGAATCAGATTGAAGAGTTTTTGACTGGGTTCTATGAGAACTTCCACAAAGTTGTCCCCCTTCAGAATCATATGGAGCTGTTGGATTGTATTCCCAATGCTTTGGAGAATGGCGATAGGAGCACCTTGGATGCTATTCCTTCGAACTCTGAGATTAAAGAAGCAGTTTGGGACCTTGATCCAGAGAGTGCCCCCAGGCCAGATGGCTTCCCTACAAGCTTCTATAAGGTATGTTAGGATATTATTGATTAGGATGTTTTTAGGACTATTAAATATTTTTTTAATGCTGATTTTATGCCTTATGGGATCAACAATAATTTTTTAGTGTTGATCCCTAAAGTTGAAGGAGCAGCCAGCTTGGATAAATTCCGCCCCCTGTGTATGGGGAATTTTCTATGTAAAATTATATCTAAAGTATTATCTTTGAGATTGTCTAAGGTGCTCCCCACATTATTTCAAGAATGGAGCTTCCAGAGGAAAAATTATTCACTCAAACATCAGCCCGGCCTCTAATCTGCTAACATTATGTTCTCTTCCATGAGAGGGGAGACTAGGGCTGAAAATTGACATCCGTAAGGCTTTTGACACCATCTCCTAGAGC
Source organism: Macadamia tetraphylla (assembly GCA_022985045.1). Classification (NCBI taxonomy): domain Eukaryota; kingdom Viridiplantae; phylum Streptophyta; class Magnoliopsida; order Proteales; family Proteaceae; genus Macadamia; species Macadamia tetraphylla. The sequence continues at coordinate 24,925,331 of CM040962.1, read as the reverse complement.
TTCTATTTCATGTTATGCTAAGGTTTGGTCTCTAAGAGATGGATTTCTGATTCATCATCTCCTTAAACCGCCAAGATCTCGGTTCTCCGAATGGCAGTGTCCAAGGTTATTTTGGTGTTGAGAGGGGCATGTGTCATGGGGACCCCCTCTTCCCAATGCTCTTTATTGTTGCTGAGAAAGTGCTCTACAGAGGTCTCTCTGATCTGGTTGCCAAGAAGAAGATGAAAGCTCTAAATGGGCCGAGAGGCATCATCTCCTTAGCACACAACTTGTTCGCAGATGATATTTTTGTTTTCTCTAATGCCTCCATCAGATATGTGAGGAACCTCAAGATCTTCCTTTCTACATACAAGGAATTTTTCGGGCAGAGAATAAAACTTGAGAAGAGCAAGTTATTCCTTGGTCCTCTACCTACCCGTAGGAAGCAGGCAATTATTGATGAACTGGGAATTCGTGCAACTTCCCAACTCGATATCCGGGCATGGAAATTTTTAAAGGCGAGTGAAGAAAGAGGCATTGCTCCCAATTACGGATAAGGTTAAGAGCCATCTTCCTGGATGGAAAGAGAATCTCCTGTCTATGGCTGGATGAGTTGAGCTTGTGCTCTTTATCATCCTTGGAATGCTTAACCACAGCCAGAGTCTATTGGTGGCCCTCTTCCTTGATTGCAACTATGGAGAGGTGGATGAGGAATTTCATTTGGACCGTGAGGCGACACTTCCAAAAAAATTACAGCTTAAATGGGAGGTGCTATAGACCAAGGAAGGTGGGTTGAGTTGAGAAGGTTGAGAGACTTGAATAAATCCTCGCTCAATAGTTTCAGGGAGAATTACATGAAGACTCTCGAATATAAATTTCGAGAGCTAGATTCTTAAAGGGTGATGGTTCTTTAGAGCCGGTTATAGGTCATCTTCGACATGGCCAGGAGTTAGGAAAATATGGAGTTTTATCTCGCCAAATGAGAGATAGATTGTAATATCCCGCTTCTAGACCCGGTCGATTGCGTTGAACTGGTTTAACCATGCAGAACCGAGCCGATGATGTTAGAGCGGTTCCTTATGGGCTATGATGGCATGGGTCACCTTAACACCGGCTGGCCCGACAAGTCCGAGCCAGGCTGAAGAGACAGGAGTGCCCAAACTGCGTATGCGACCTACCATAAGGCTATGTACGGATAAAACAGTATTATATCCAGATTTTTAAAGATATATACGATGCTACAACGATGCGGAGTGGGGTCGGTCGGGTCCGAGCCCGGTCAAAATCCTGTTTTGACTCGGATGGTATGTCGTGGGTACACCCACCCACCGAAAGTGACCCATCCGACACTATTCACTTAAGTAGGAATAGTACATAAAGCTTTATGACTTATTTTCTTTCCATTTATTACCCTCGACGCTTGGTGAGAAAAGTAAAGAGGAGAGAGAAAAGAAAGGAAGAAGAAAGGAAGAGGAAGAAAGGAAGGATTTCAGCGCTACCAAGCTCGATCTTGTCTTTCCGTGCCGGAGAGCAATCTTCAACTCGAGATCTACAGCTTGGAGGTAAGAAAAGTTGATTTCATGAACATTAACCATACCCACGCTTTTAAACCCTTGATTCGAGTATGGTTTCTAAGATCTTGTAAACACCCTTGGAAATGATGAATCTAAGGTTTAATAGATGATTTATGTGTTGATCTTGAAGGATTTGAAGAGATATTGACAAGGTAGAAGGAGCATTGTGAGTTGGAAGTGATTTGGAGGGTTTGAAGTCATTCTTGAGCAAAGAAGGTAAGATGGTTCCCCTCACTTGAATCTAACTTAGATCTAAGCTAGAACCATCCTATAGGACTTTAAAGGTGTGAAGAATGGGTTGAGAAAAGCCCCATTTGGGTCCCCAAGGAATGGGGGAAGTTGAGAAGAAACTGGGGTTTTTCCGCCAAAACCGGCGGGTGCAACCGGCGGGTCCCTACCCACCTGAGACACCCACCTGAGAGGACCAGGGGGTTCTGGCCAAACCGGCGGGTAGGACCGGCGGGTCCTACGGGGGTCCATACCACTCGTCCCAAACCGCGGTAGGACCGTGGGTAGACAACCCACCGAGACACCCACCGAGTGGCCGTAATGTGATTCTTAGGTCCGATTGAGCCCAAATCGACGTGGACCTTCTTTCGACGCTCTAAACACGATTTTGACGCCGGATTTCATTAATTTTGATTCTAAATGGTGAAGTACTAACCCTCTCAATTATGTTAGGTTCACCAAATCCTACCCGATTCGCCCGATCTCACCCGCATCGAAAGGGAACTTTGTACGCTACAAGTAAGTGGAGAGAGGACGTTTGGCCTTATTTCAAGGCATTTGTTTGGCATTCATATAACTATATCTAATTTAGTCATGTCATCATGAATATGCTATATAGATTAGTCATTTCACCCATTGATGTGCATTTATGCTATGTTTACTTTTCAAATGCAAATTGAATGAGATGTTATATGTTGAATGTGGACATCATGTTGCATAATGCATTGATAGACTAGATGCCGTGGTCGGCTTGGAAACGAATGCATTGGTGGCCCGTGGTATGGGACACGGAGGCACTATGCAATGTATTTACATATAGGAGCATGCGGTATTAGGATTCTCACTATCCCGTCATACGCACCTTCCCAACAGGGGTTGAGGTGTTGGGTTGCCATTTGGGGGAAGCAGGTCATGTTGTTCTGGACACTGTGGCTGTTAGGCATTACGCCGCAGTCATGTAGGACAATGGCAACCCCGTGGTATTTCAAGAGGGCCAATCGATCGCTTTTAAATTGTCGAGTCAAGACTGCCATTTAATTTATTTACATTTGCTGAGAGCCGGTGGACGGCATTGTCTTTATTTTTCCGAGTACTCACGGTGGGCCTTTCCAACAGCCCTATGGGCGATCGCGGAGGGAGTTCACGCTGCACTGAGTATACGCCAAGACCGTGGTTGTAGTAGCACTAAAACCAAAGACTTAGTAATGTTGATTAGGTGTATGTGATTTAAAATGACTTGCATGGCATGTAGTGATATGATGTGTTGTGATGTGGACTGCTGTGTGGTCCACCTTCTACTTGCCGAGCTAGTGAGCTCATTCCACGGTACACCCCTTTTAGATGATTTTGCAGTCATGCATCCGAGGAGATGGGGTGGGTCCCAATGAAGTTTCCCGAGGAGGACTGTGGACCTCGAGGAGTTTGAGCACGCGAGATCACAGGTGAGAGCTGGCCGCG
>CM040962.1:24883768-24921992 GCA_022985045.1 Macadamia tetraphylla | reverse complement strand
GTGATGTGTCTGAAAAATTAATTAGGGTGACAGATGATGAAGGAAAAGAATTGGTATAGGCGATAAAATAAAAGCAGCAGAAGGGTCCTCGCTCCGCCCTTCAAGTGGTAAAGTTGTTGGAAAGTGGATGTCGGGTTACTTAGCATCGGTACTTGATGTTGATGAAGGGTTGCACCTCTAGAAGAGGTAAGGGTGGTTAAAAATTTCTGGCGCTTTCGGATGATCGATGCATTTACCGCCTAATAGAGATTGGAGTTTGCATAGACTTGATTCTGGAGCAGCCCGGTGTCTAAAGCTCCATGAGGATGGCACCAGTTGAATTGAAGGAGTTGCGGATCGTTGCAAGAATTGTTGGAGAAGGGTTCATTCGCCCAAGTGTTTCACCTTAGGGTGCCCCAATATTGTTTGTCAAGAAGAAGGATGGCAGCTTGCGTATGTGCATCGATTACCGAGAATTGAATAAGTTAACCATTAAGAACCGGTATCCATTGCCACGCATTGATGATTTGTTTGACAAACTGTAGGGTGTAAGGGTATTTTCAAAGATAGACCTTAGATCAGGCTATTATCAGCTCAAGATAAAGAGCAGCGACATACCCAAGACAGCATTCAGGACTCGGTATGGTCACTATGAGTTCCTAGTGTTATTTTTTGGGTTAACCAATGCATCGACAACATTCATGGATTTAATGAATCGAGTATTTCACGATGTCCTCGAAAAATGGGTAATTATTTTTATTGATGACATCTTGATCTACTCTAAAACGGAAAGGAGACACCTCAACATTTGAGAATGGTGTTCAGAGGCTAAGAGAACAAAATTGTTGCCAAATACGATAAATGTGAATTTTGGCTTGAGCAAGTTGGATTTCTGGGACACGTAGTGTCTGAGGCCGGAATCGAGGTGGATCCTAATAAGGTGAAAACTGTAGTGGAATGGAAAAACCCTAAGAATGTCACTGAAATTAGAAGCTTCTTGGGTTTGGTGGTACTCGGCGCTTCATTGAGAATTTTGCTGGATCTCGCACCAATGACTAAGTTAACCAAAAAGGTGTGAAATTTTAATGGGTAGAGGAATGTGAGAAGAGTTTTGGAATTGAAGAAAAGATTGGTGTTGGCCCGGTGTTGACCATCCCGAAGGCAGGTGGAATGACAGTCTATCTTGGCCTTCTAAGGTGGGGTTGGGTTGTGTTCTCATGCAAGTGGTAAGGTGATAGCGTATGCATCCGACAACTAAAGGAATATGAGAAGAACTACCCCACTCATGACTTGGAACTACTGCATCATTTTACCCTAAAGATTTGGACATTATTTGTATAGGGAGAAGTGAGATATCTGATGATCACAAAAGCTTTAAGTACTTTTTCCCGAAAGATTTGAACATGAGCGGAGGAGATGGCTTGAGCTCATGAAGGATTATGGTCGACATTCGGTATCATCCGGCAAGGCTAATGTGGTGGCATATGCATTGAGTTGGAAGGCACAAAGCGTGTCACTCTCATGCCTAGCGATCCGCTCTCCACTTATCGGGGACGGCTAATGGATGAAACCCTCTTATATGAAGGGCAACCTTAGAGCTTGAACATCAACTAGAAAACCTTATATGGTTGACTGTATCACTGGCGGCTCTATAGGTGCATCCGGCCATTAGGCAAGAGGTGATAATGAAACAACCTTTGGATCCTGAATTGCAGTAGATCAGAGTTAAGATTCCAGATCATACAATGAACGACCCTGATTTTGTTTGAGCCAATGATGGGGCATTGATGTTTCAAGGCAGATTGCGTGTGCCCGATGATTTGGATATACAAGATAAGATAGTGCGGGAAGCACACAACTCTGAGTACTCACTCCACCCAGGAAGTACAAAGATGTATAAAGACTTTAAATAAAATTACTGGTGGCCAAGCATGAGAATCACAATAGCCCTGTATGTGGCAACTTGCCTTACATGTCAGAAAATAAAAGCTGAGAGGCATCGACCTTATGGTACTCTTTAGCCACTCCCAGTACCAGACTGGAAGTGGGATCGGATTTCAATGGACTTTGTCACCGGACTACCATGTACACCTAAGGGGATGGATGCGATATGGGTGATCATTGATCGGCTTACTAAGACCGCTCATTTCATTCCCATCAAGACCAAGTTCTCTATGGCCAAATTAGCACAACTTTATATGGATAACATAGTACGCTTGCATGGAGTGCCAGTGAACATTGTATCAGATAGGGACCCAAGGTTCACTTCTAGATTTTGGAAAAGCTTCCAGCATACCTTGGGATCACAATTGAATTTGAGTACTGCTTTCCACCCACAGACTAATGGTCAGTCAGAGTGAGCCATACAGATATTAGAAGATATACTCAGGGCATGTGCAATGGAAATGTGTGGTAGTTGGGAAGAACATATACCCCTTATGGAGTTTTCCTATAACAACAGTTACCAAGCTACAATTGGGATGGCTCCGTATGAGGCATTATATGGTAGGAAGTGCAGAACTCCTCTATATTGGAATGAGGTAGGCGAACGCCGAATGTTAGGGCCTGAAATGATACAGATGACTTGTGACAAGGTCGATGTTATTCAAGAATGGATTAAAGCAGCTCAGTCTCGTCAAAAGAGCTATGCAGATAACCGCAGGAAAGACATTGAATTTCAGCCAGGAGAAAAGGTATTTCTCAAGATCTCCCCTACTAAAGAGTTGCAAAGATTCCATAGAAAGGGTAAGTTGAGCCCGAGATACATTGGCCCATTTGAGATCTTAGCTCGGGTCGGCTCAGTAGTCTACATGCTTGCTCTACCACCTTCACTTGGGAATGTTCATAACGTATTTCATGTATCCATGCTGAAGCGATACATTCATGATCCATCTCATGTTTCACCTATGGAACCAGAATATCTAGAAGCGAATATGACCTATACAGAGCAGCCAGCTGAAATCTTGGACCGAAAGGTGAAAACCCTTCGCAACCACTCCATTTTCTTCGTAAAGGTGCGATGGGCTAATCATTCACTTGAAGAAGCTTCTTGGGAGAAAGAGGATGAAATCCAAGCCAAGTACCCTCATCTTTTCGAACAACCAGGTACACCAATTTCGAGGATGAAATTTTCAGAAAGGGGGGGATAAATGTGATACCCTACTTTTTAAACCCGATCTAATTACACGGTTGACCCGATTTAACCATGTAGGACCCAAACCGGAGAGGGTTAAGGCGGGTTCCTTATGGACCATGATGGCAAGGGTGACTTTGAACACCGATTGGCTAGACAAATCCGAGTCAGTGCCAGAGGAGACGGGTGTACCCAAGCCGTGTACATGCACATATCATAAGGCCATGTATGGATAAAGCTGGTATGTAGCAGTATCCTAAAGCGCATTCGTATAATATATCTTGTGTCGAGAGAGATTCATGCTGAGAGTCGAATTCCACCGAAATCCTACTTGTTGGCCAATTTTTGGCCCTCAGGTGCGCGGTCACAGGTGGACGCATCCGCCCACCTGAGTGACCCACCCATGTGGTTACTTAGTTGTTTTAGAAAGTATAAATAGCATTTATGAGTTTTCCATTTTCTCATTTATGACATTCGGGTGTTTGGTGAAAAGAGTAAAGAGGAGAGAGAAAAGGAGGGAGAAAAAGAGAACGGAGAAGAAGAAATGGGAGGAAGAGGAAGAAGGGATGGATTCAAGTAGTGCCAAGGCTTGATCTTCCCATTCCGACGCCGGAAGAGTGATCCCGAACACGAGATCTACGGTTAGAAGTGAGCGAAGGCTATATTCCTTAAACTTTCTCCATACCCAAGTAAAACCCTTGATTTGGGTAGTGTTTCTTGAGGTCTTGTAAATCCCCCTTGAGATAATGAATCTAAGGTTTAATAGATGGTTTATGTGTTGATTTTGAAGGATTTGAAGAAGTGTTTACAAGGTTGGAGAAGCATTGGTGATTTGAAGTGATTTTGGGGTTTTTGAACAAGTTCTTGAGCAAAGAAGGTAAGATGGCTTTCCATTCCTTAAATCTACCTAGATCTAGGTTAGAATCATCTTATGAGACCTTGAATGTGTGGAAAATGGGTTTGAAAAAACCCCATTTGATTCCCCAAAGGTTGGGAAAGGTTTCAGGGAAAATGACATTTTTTCACCAAGACCGGTGGGCCAAACGGCCCGCCTGAGGGCACCCACCTGAGAGGACAGGCTCTCGGGGCCAACCGGTGGGCCAACCTACCCGCGGTCCTGAGCCTCGACCTCCACGCGGCCCCTGGGTGGGGGCCAAGGGGCCAACCTACCCATCGGTCCTAGTAGGCCCTCGGCCTCCACCGGTGGGTCTCTATCGGTGGGTCAACCGACGGGCCGACCTACCCGCCGATCATGACTGGTGGGTCATGACCGGTGGGTCAGGACAGGTGGGCTGTTCGACCCACCCGAGAGGCTCCCAACGTGATTGGTACGTCCGAATGGACCCAAAACGGACGTGCGACCTTCTTTTAGGATTCTAAACATGATTTTATCATCAAGTCTTGTTAGTTTAACCTCAAAGTGGTGAAATGCTAACCCCATTCACTTATGATAGGTTCACCAAAACTTACGCTTCTCACACCGGGCGTGAGTCTTTGTACACTACAGGTAAGTGGGGAGAGGACGTTTGGCCTTATTTTAAGGATTGTTTAGCATTCATTAAATTATATCTAGACTAGCCATGTCATCATGCAAATTATATGTAGCTTAGTCATTCTCATATTTTTATGCCATACGTGTTATGTTTATTTTCTCAATGTCAAATGGTGATGTGCCTATGTGATGAATGTTGACATCATTGTGCATGGTGCATTAATAGACTAGATGCCGTAGTCGACTTGGAAACGAGTGCATTGGTGGCCCGTGGAATGGGACACAGTGACACTATGCAATCGTACTATGTCATATAGGAGCATGCGACTTAGGATGATCATCTTCCCATGCTACGACCCTTCCCAACAAGGGTTGAGGTGTTGGGTTACCATTTGGGGGGAAGCAGTGGTTGCAGTTATCGGGTCACTGTGGCGGTTAGACATACGCCCGGTTGGTCATTAGGAGAGTCGACAACCTCGGTGGTATATTCAAGAGGGCCAATCGTACTGCTTTTAAATTACTGGAGTCAGCACCTTTATTTTCTGTCATTTACTTTTATGTTGAGAGCCTGTAGTCGGCATGCTTTACTTTTTCGAGTACTCACGGTGGGCCTTCTCCGACAGCCCTATGGGGGTATCGCGGGATGGAGTTCACGGTTCGTACCAAGAGTATACATGTACTGTGGTTGTAGTAGCACTAAACCCAAGACTTACTAATATTGTTTAGGTGAATGTGATTTAAAATGAATTGCATAGCATATAGTGCATATGGTTGTGATTGTTGTGTTGACTATTGTGTGGTCCTTCTTTTCACTTACTGAGCTAGTGAGCTCATCCCACGTGTGTACCTGTTTTAGATGATTTTACAGGTCATCAGCCTGGGGATCAAGGGTTGGGCCCCACAGTTGAATTCCCCGAAGAGGATTGGTGGGTCCCCGAGGACTATGGGCACGGTACGGATTGCACGTGCGAGGGTTGTGCTGTGGGACCATAGCAGTGACTCCATACAGGGTTACTTTTTGACTCTTTTGATGATCCCTTTTGTGTACTTGATATGTAAATTGTATTCTTTTTGTGTAAATATCATGCCTGCAGGCCCACATGTACTTAACTATGTACTACAAATTGGGTATCAAGTATATTGGGGATGTTTACCGATAAATTAAGTCTTTCGCTGAACTGTTGAACATTTTCTTAGTTGTGTGTATGCTGTGGTTGGATACTGTATTAAATGATCTTAGCAGGTTTAGGTTAATCGGAGTTAACCCTGTCACTGGTCCGGTTCTATGTGAACGGGGTGTGACAGGGGAAATTTATTTTTCCTGTTGATTTCATTGTGTTAGATACCAAGCCCTTCTCAACCAAGGATGAGATCCCAATAATTCTAGGAAGACCATTCTTGGCTACCAGTAATGCATTAATCAACTGTCGGAATGGTTTCCTAAGATTATCTTTTGGTAACCAAACTATTGAGTTTGACATGTTTAGGATAGGCACGCAACCACATATAGAAGAAGAGATTAATATGATTGAGGATTTTCTGAATTTTTCTTATGATTTAATTACCAACTTTGATATTAATTTTGATTCAGAATTTCAAGAGTGTATGGATGAGTTGGATGATGATAGTGAAAATTTCTTTTCTAAAGTCTTGAGTCTTCACATACCTGTGGAGCCCTTAGGACCCCTTTCCAATTCCATTCCCAAATCTTCCATAGTTGAGCCCCTTAAGCTAGATCTTAAGGAGTTGCCATCTAATTTGAGGTATGCTTTCTTAGGGCCTGACCAGACTCTTCCTGTAATAATTTCTTCAAATTTGAATTCTAGCTAGTAAGACGAGTTACTTAAAGTGTTAAAAGATAATAAGGATGCCTTAGGTTGAACCATGGCTGATATCAAGGGTATAAGCCCTTCTATTGTGCAACATCATATACATCTTATGGAGGATTCCAAACCATTCACGGAACCCCAAAGAAGAGCCAACCCAGTGATGATGGAAGCTATTAAGAAAGAGATCATAAAGTGCTTAGATCATGGAATAATTTATCCTATTTCTGACAGCCAATGGGTAAGCCCAGTTCACGTAGTACCTAAGAAGTCTGGTGTGACTGTAGTTCCCAATGTCAATAATAAACTAATTCCAATCTGTGTCCAATCTGGGTGGAGAGTGTGCATAGACTACAAGAAACTTAATGTGGTAACTTGGAAGGACCACTTCCCATTGCCATTCATTGACCAGATGTTAGAGAGGTTAGCTGGACATGAATACTAATGTTTTCTTGATGGATATTCCGGTTATAACCAGATCCTAATTGCTTTAGAGGACCAACATAAGACCACTTTTACATGCCCATATGGAACATTTGCTTATAGGTGTATGCCCTTTGGACTTTGCAATGTCCCTATTACGTTCCAACGATGCATGATGAGCATATTTTTTGACATGGTCAAAAAATTCTTAGAAGTATTTATGGATGAATTTTCAATTCATGGGAATTCCTATTCTGAATGTCTTCATCATCTTTCTCTAGTTTTGAAAAAGTGCATATCTAAGAATTTGATTTTGAATTGGGAGAAATGCCATTTCATGGTTAAATCTGGTATTGTTTTAGGCCATGTAATATCCAAGGAGGGAATTAAGGTAGATAGAGCCAAAGTGGATTTAATTGATAATTTACCACCTCCTCAATCTGTTAAGGACGTCCGATCTTTTCTAGGGTATGCGGGCTTCTATAGAATGTTTATTAAGAAATTTAGTCAATTAGCCCGACCTCTCACTTCATTACTTACCAAAGATCAAACTTTTGAGTTTTCTAAAGAGTGCCTAGAATCCTTCAAACAACTTAAGAAGGAGTTGACCAATGCACCCATTGTTCAACCACCTGTTTGGACTGAACCTTTTGAACTGATGTGTGATACTTCGGATTTTTTCATAGGAGCGGTTTTGGGTCAAAGTATTAATAAGTTACCCATTGTCATTTATTATGCTAGTAGGACCTTAAATGATGCACAACTCAATTATACAACCACTGAAAAATAATTTTTAGCGATTGTGTTTGCATTAGAAAAGTTTCGATCTTACTTAGTTGGTTCACATGTGGTGGTGTATACTACTCTCATATATTTAGTTCAGAAGAAGGATGCCAAAGCCCATCTCATTAGGTGGGTTTTACTTTTACAAGAGTTTGATTTAGAAATTAGGGATAAAAAAAGAGTTGAAAACCTAGTTGCAGACAATTTATCCCGACTTTCTAATTCCTTAACTGTCGATTCTCCAGTCAACGAGAACTTTCCAAATGAACAATTATTTGCAGTGTCCAGTGAACCATGGTTTGTTGACATTGTCAACTTTTTAGTTTCAAGTGTGACTCTGGATCACTGGTCCACCCAAGATAAGTATAGGTTCCATTCTCAAGTTAAACACTTTTTTTTAGGATGATCCTTATTTGTTTAAAATATGTTTAGATTAGATTATCCGACGATGTGTTCCTGATCATGAGCAACATTTTATTCTCTCTTTTTGTCATGATCATGCATGTGGTGGACACTTTGAACCTAAGAAGACTGCCGCAAAGGTTTTCCAATGCGAATTTTATTGGCCCACTCTTTTTAGAGATGTTTTTTATTTTTGTAAGGCTTGTCCTGTCTGCCAGTCTTTTGGCCGTATCAATAAGAGGAACATGATGCTCCCCAACCCTATTTTGGTAGTTGAGATCTTTGATGTATGGGGCATCGATTTTATAGGACTATTCCCTAATTCCTTTGAGAATTGTACATACTTTTGGCCGGTGATTATGTTTCTAAATGGATAGAGGCCATACCTTGTAAAACTAATAACCACAAAGTAGTGGTTTAGTTTCTAAAAGAGAATATTTTTTCCCGCTTTGGTCAATAATTAGTGATAGGGGTACTCATTTTTATAATTGGCCTTTTGAGGCCCTAATGAAAAAGTATGGGATCACCCATAAGTTATCTACTCCTTATCACCCCCAAACTAGTGGCTAAGTAGAGGTGTCTAATAGGCAGATCAAACAAATCTTAGAAAAAACTATTAATCCCAACCGTAAGGATTGGTCCCTTAGGCTCATTGATGCTTTGTGGGCCCATTGGACTGCATTCAAGACCGATCTTGGTCAGTCTCCCTACCGTTTGGTGTATGGAAAAGCTTGTCACTTACTAGTTGAGTTAGAGCACAAGGCCTTTTGGGCCATCAAGAAGCTCAACTTTGATTTGTCTGATGCGAGAATTCATCATAGGCTCCAACTATCTGAGTTGGAGGAACTTAGGAATGAAGCCTATGAAAATTCTAGGATTTACAAGGAAAAGACCAAAGCTTTCCATGATAAGCACATTCTATGTAAATCTTTTATAATTAGTGATAAGGTCTTATTGTACAACTCTCGATTGCATCTTTTTCCTAGTAAGCTTAGATCCCTATGGGATGACCCATTTATTATCCATAATGTATATCCCCATGAAATTTGTGAGATTTTGAATCGAGAGCGAGTGGTAATTTCGAAGGTTAATGATCAGCATTTGAAACCATTCATCGAGTTTCCTAATACTGGTAGTGAAGAGGTCATGGATCTCTATGAACCTGTTTACACTGATGATTAACTTTTAATCAGGTATGACTCCCTTGCATTGTTTTCGTTTTTAATTCTTTCCATGCATTGAGGACATTGTATGACTTAAATGTGGTGGTTTTTTCACTTTGTTTTATTTGTTTTTCTTTTTGTTTTTTTTTAGCTTGCTAAAGGATGAAGTCCTACTTTGGCTTTTGACTAATGATCATACCATTCGGTTGCTTGATATATGAAAATAAAAGTTTTGACTAAGGTACCCATTTTGAACGTATAAAAACCCTATTGAGAAGAAAGAAATAAGCCTGTGTCTTGAGATGAGACTTTCTTTTGAAAAATAAAAGACCCCTATTTTATGGTGTTGGACCATATGTAAGTCTGTGGGTTCCTTGTACTTTTGATTTGGAGTTGAGACCTTTTTAATTTGGCATGGGTTGACAAATGCACAATTTTAAATGAAATGTGAAATGTGGTATAAAGAAGAATAAGAGTTGATCTCCTTGGAACTAGACAGGGCATTACGCCTTAGGAAGCGTGGTATCTTTATCAAAATTTCTTGGGAGGAAACTTCTGAAGGAACTCTAGCATCACTGTCTTTGTGGGCATATGCAAAAAGCGAAGCTACATAGTAACTTGGGTGTCTGGTGTTTGCTTCACCATGTCATTCAGGCCGAAAGTAATGGAGTAGAATAGAGTTTAAGCAAAAAAAAAAGGAGAAAAAAATGTGCAAATGTCATTAATGCTTAGTAATATGTTTTGGTCAAAATCACTCCAACGCCTTAGTCATTGGTTCCCTATTTCTTCACAAGTGGTTTTGCCTTAAGATAAGGATGTTTTGGAAGAGACGAGATGAGTTCCAAATTAAGAAATATGCTAGTGCCTAGAATTGATCAAGGGTAATAAAAGTTCAAGTGTGGGGGTCCCTTGTAAGAAAAATGATCTTTGCTCCGGATCGGTATGAGCCTTACCTTTAGCCAATGTTAGGATTTATTTATTCTGAATTTTGAGTGTATATTCACTGCAAACACCCACGAGACACAACTCGTCCACTAGGGTAACTTAGGGGTTTAAAGGCTTGTTGCATGTGCTAAATGCAACCCTACGAAAGTGAGTTAGGCTTTTTTTTTTCATTTCTTTATTTATTTATCTTGCTCAAGGACGAGCAAAAGTCAAGTATGGGGGAATTTGATGAGCACAATAATATGTGAAATCTTAGGGATATAAGTACATTTTGCCCCACTTTGGATAGTACTACTTTTATTTTTCTTTTTTTTTTAGTTTCCAAGTCTACAAGATAAAGTGCTTAAAGTGAATCAAGAACCAGTCCAAAGGTGGGACCCACTCATTGGTACCACATCCTCTCTCCTACAAAATCCTGAAGATTATTTTCTCTCCTTGCCACCTCACAAGATCTTGAAGATGCTATGTAGAGATTCCTTTCTGATTTAATCAAGATTGCATATATTCGTGAACATTGTAAGGAAAGAATAGAATTTGTTAATTATGGAAACATATTCTCTCTTTCCTCACACAATATCTCAAAGAATGAGGATTTTTACCAAGATTTAATTTAATTTTATTTTCTTTCTTTTCTGTAGAAGGAAGGAGGCAAGAAAAAAACCCTATAAAAGCCCCTTCCTCCCCCTCCTATTTTATTATTTTCCTTAGTTTATTTTCTAGTTTATGCTTAGTTTTCTTCTCTCTCTCCCTCTCTCTCTTTAGTTTTAGTTCTTCTCTATTTTTGCTTTAATCACTTTTGTAATAGTTTTTTATGTCAATTAATGCAAGCACTCTTTTATTTTTATTCAGTCTTTTATGTTTATGATTTATGCAATTTAGTTGTAATTTTTAAAGTTATAATTCTAGGCTTAGATCTAGGTGACAAGATCACGAGCCGTGGAGCATTTTTTTTTCAAGTTCAGTTTTTTTTTTTTTAAGATTTGTTTTCTCTAGTACTAGAAATTTCAGATTTGGTTTATTCCAGATCTGATTTTTAGTACTAGTAGTATCTCAAATCACCCAAGCTTTCAAGTTCAAGCATTGATTCAAGTAAGTAGGCTCCTTCAGTAATCTTCTCTCCCCCCTCTCATTCCCTCTTCTGACTATCATTTTTTTCTTAATTTAGGATTTTAATTTCAGTCGTTACATTATTGCTATCCCTTTCCCCCAAGGTTCATGGGCTAGTGTATGTGTTGGCTTTGCCCCTCCTAGCCATAGAACCATCAATTTATTATTTTTATTTTAATTGTCTCCATTTCTCTAAAGCCAAGTAGAGTAACCCTTGTAAGAGTGACTCTCTGGTCAAGTAGAGAAGCTCATATTATGACGCATCCCTCGGGCTAAGTAGAGAAACCTACTTGTGAGTCTCTCTCTAGCTTTCTCCCCTTTCTTTTACTTTATTTTTATTTCAGCATTTTTTTCTTTATTTATTTACTTATTTTTTTAAAATTACGTGGGTTATTTATTTTTAGTTCTTTTATTTATTTAATTTTAATTGCGTGGCTTGCGTTTTTAAATTCTTAGATGACAAATGGTTAGGACGTTATTTTGGATACATATGTTTAGGACGGTAATTAGAATTAGATCACAACCATTAATCGGTTCACTTTCGCATTATTAAAAGAAATTAAAAAATAAAGTGACTACTCTCCCTGTGTTCGACCCGTAGCTACACTGATCCGTACACTTGCGGTTATATTTTAAATCCCAACACATGCCATATATTGTACGAAGTTCATAATTGGGTGGTTTTCAATAGTTTTAAGATGGAAGGAGATTGTTTATGAAAATGATGAAATCTCATGAAATTTTACAAAATGTAGGAGAGGCCAAGCTTCATTGCTAGGGAAAGGAAGTAGGTTAGTTAACTTCTTGTTTGTGTGCCATATTTTATGGATCTCCCATCCTTTGGTAGTAGCCATCGTCAATCCTGTCAGAATTCCTTCTGCTTCTACTGTTTCATCTTGAGTAGTTGTAATAGTATCTAAGCTGATGGTCCTAGGATGCCCTGTAATATGATTCTGAATGCTCATCCTGAAGCTGAGGTTAAACTATTAGTTGCTCCAGCACAAACCAAAACTAGGTAGTTCAAAAAAGGGATATGAAAGGTTTTGTTCAATCGTGCCAGATCATTTGTAGCAAATGATTCATTAGTACATCTTGGCAATATATTTAAATCATATCCACATATTTATTTTATGCAAAACATTCATTGGGTTCGAGCTACCATGCAATGATGTCATTTTGGTGTTACCAAATGAAATAAATTGTTATAGCAAAAACATTGAAAACCCATTTAAGATCTAAAATTGAAATATTTTTTTGATGAAATAGATACTTTACAATCTCCACCAATGAGGTTGCATTGATATTCTGTAGCATTAATCCAAGATTTCCTATTGACCAAATGTGCCTTGAAAATTCACAATTAATGAATAAATGCAGAGAAGATTCAATAGCCTTGTTGCAAAAGACACAAGAAGTATCAATGGGTAGCCATTGTCCCACTATTTCTCTTACTAGGATTCCATTTTGTAAAGTCCGCCACAAAAACATTTTGAATTTAGGGTGTATATGTAGTTTCCATAGAAACTTCCACCACCTACTTGAAATACCTCTTATCCTTACCTGTTGGCATTGATTTTTTTTATATGATGACAACACCTGATTTTGTGGAGAATGACCCATCTATCATTAACGAACACACCCATTGATCATTTTGAGGTGAAGGCTGAATTTGGGTTATTGTCGAAATCAAATGTGGGGGAATTAGGGCTCTCAATTCCTCCACTTTCTAGGAATGATTTTCAATAAAATTATTGACCTTCATAGTATCAATTATGGGTTGTAAGTTCGCTTGTGATAAATCTGGTCCTAAGATTTCCATGCCTGCCTATGGATCATACCAGAAGAAAGTGTTAGTTCTATTTCCAATTTTAGAATTGATGCACTTTTTAAGGGTAGATAACATCGAGGCTATATTGTTCCATATCCATGATCCCTGTCATTTAAGGACCCTTGAATCAAAAGTAGATCTGTTGTGGCAGTATTTTGCATTTAGTACTTTGGCCCAAATTTCCTCATTGTTATTGACCTTTTGCCAAGCTAGTTTTAGCAAGAGGGCTTTATTCTAGGTGGTAGCATCTCTTAGTCTGATACGACCTTGGTTAGTTGGTTGGCATATTTTGTTCCATGCAATGAGGCACATTCCTCTGTTTTTCTCAAGATTTCCACCATTCCAAAATCGAGAGCAAATTGAGTTAATGTTCTTATAAGTTTTCAAAGGAAACCTAAAGCAAGACATAAGATAGGATGGGATTGAGTATAAAGTGAATTAGGTAAGGATTTTTTGACCCACATATGAGAGTAATTTGGATTTCCAAACAGACAACCTATTATTAACACGGTCAATGATTGCCCGTAGGCTAGCTGTCATGGATCTGGGATGAAGCAGATCGGTGCCTATGTAGGAAGAATTCCTAGATCCTTCTCTTATACACTAGCATCTTATTGATCATTGAATCCCCTCTATACTTCAATTAGTCCTTTAACCCGCTTTTTGTTACAACCATATTCTCTTCACTGCCACTACATTCTTTCTCTCTTGCCCACTTGTTATTACAACTCACCAGTTTTGTTGCATTTCTCTCTCTCTCTCTCTCTTCTCTCTCTCTCTCTCTTCCTACCCCCATCCCCACTCCTTCTATGAATGCCCACTTGCTGCCTCGACCCTTGGATTTGTGGGGGCGCAACCCCTGCATCAAACCTGGCCATTAATCTACAAAGAGAGAGAGAGAGAGAGAGAGAGAGAGAGAGAGAGAGAGAGAGAGGCATGATGGAAGCCTCATAAACAAGCATTAAGAAGCACCAAGAGGGAAAAATAACTTCAATGAAATCCCAAGTTCTTATTAAAAATGTGTCCATCAAATCCATTTTATGTGTTATAATGTCAATTTGCATGATAACATGGGCAGTTGTTTTCCATAGATTTTAACCTAAAAATGTTCATACTTGGGAACGAAAAATGAATATTTTATTATAATAAAGTTGTCATATTGTATATGTTACAATCCCAGATACCTTATAATCAAACCAAAAGAAAAAGAAAGAAAGAAGAGAAGAGAGAAGAGAGAGGTACAACCGAAGGAGACTCTCCAAAAGATGAGAAGAGACCTGTGATCTTACCAGAATGGTTTGATCACAGGTTTTCTCTAACCTTAATATTCTTTCATAAGGATGAAAATACAAGAATACCCCCAAGACAAAGAAGTAACCTTAACTAAAAGTACTGAGCTGATAAGACAGAATTGACCCTAACGGTCTAAGGAACTAGTGCTAATCTTGATAGGGATTAACGTCAGTCTCAACACTCCCCCTCAAGCTAGAGCATACACATTACCCATGCTCAGCTTGTTATAACTATTACAAAAACTAGGAGCAAACAGAGACTTAGTGAACATATCGGCCAATTGATCTGACGAAGGAACAAAATGGGGTCTCAATCAGCTTCTTCAGAACAACATCATGAACAAAATAGCAGTCCACCTCTATGTTTTTGGTCCTCTCGTGGAAGACGGGGTTGCTACCAATGTACACCACAGCTTGGTTGTCACAATACTTCTTCATAGGCTTGGTCACAGGAAATCCCAACTGCAAGAGTAAAGACCGTAGTCACATCAACTCAGCAATGGTATGAGTCATAGCTCTATATTCTAATTCTCCACTGGATCGAGCAATGGTAGTCTAATTCTTACTATGCCAAGTAACCAAATTACCTCCAACAAATGTACAATAGCCCGTAGTAGATCTCTTACCACTAGCAGAACCAGCCCAATCAGCATTAGAATAACAAACTAGTTCTGTATGCCAATTAGGACGATAGATCAGCCCCTTTCCAAAAGCACCCTTCAGGCAGCGAAGGACATGGACAGCAGCGTCCCAATGAGCTTTCTGAGGAGACTGCATGAACTGATTAAGTACTTCAATAGCGTAAGAGATGTCCGGACATGTCACAGTAAGATATATCAACTTGTTGATCAAACTCCTCTATCAATGCAAATCCTGGAGGGGTTCACCATCATCAACCCCAAACTTCTGGTGAGGATCCATAGGGATATCAATAGGTCTGGAAGCAAGCATACTAGTATTAGAAAAAAGGTCCAACATGTATTTCCTTTGAGATAGACTGATCCCTTTCTTGCATCGAATCACCTCAATCCCAAGAAAATAATGAAGTTGACACAAGTCCTTGGTCTGAAAGTGTTGCTAAAGAGAAGCTTTCATTTCAGAAGTTCCTACCTCATCATTACTAGTAAGTATAATATCATCAATCTAAACTACCATGACAACCAGTTTATCACCTCTGTGACAAACAAAGACAGAATGATCAGAATAACACTGAGAAAATCCACAAGTAACTATGGTAGCACTGAACTTGTCAAACCATACCCGAGGGGACTGTTTAACTCCATAAATAGGCTTATGTAAGTGACACACATGACCTTTATTCTCCCCCTGAGCAACATAACTAGGAGGTTGCTCCATATACATTTCTTCCAGGAGATCACCATATAAGAAGGCATTCATGATGTCCAACTAAAACAAGGGCCAATCAAAGTTGACAGTAAGAGAAATAAGTAGACGAATAGAGTTCAGTCTAGCAACCAGGGAGAAGGTCTCAAAATAATCAACTCTATATGTCTGAGTATACCCCTTGACAACCAGATGGACTTTCAACCTTTCAACAGAGCCATCAGAGTGATACTTAATAGTGTACACCCAAAGACACTTTACCAAATTCTTACCAAGAGGTAAATCTACCAGACTCCAGGTACCACGACTCAAGAGAGCATCTATTTCTACATCTATGGTAGCTTGAAATAGTTAGGACATCATTATGGGTGTGGGAATAGGGTTATTAGGAAGTGACAAGACAAGACCATGGATGGGAGAGGGAAGATAAGACAAGGAAACAAAGTTATCAATAAGAAATACAACCATAGATTTTTTAGTGCAAAAATGTGTACCTTTCCTTTGAGCAATTAGTAAGTCATCAGACAGAGAAGGAGGAGGAGCTTCACCAAAGAAAGACTGCAATGGAGGAAGTGAATCTTCTGAAGTATTGGTTTCTTCACTCGGCTGTCCAACCTTCTTCTGTCGGTGATAAACCTATAGAGGAGGTGAGTCACTGGCACTGGGCACATCAGGGAAGGGAATAAGAGATGGAATTGGTGGAGGAGAAGGAGAAGTCCACTCCATACCAGATTGGGACACTTGAGAAGAAAAGAATGATGTGCCTTTAAAGAAGGTCACATCGGCACTAACAAAGATCCAGTGAGTAATAGGGTTATAGCACTTATACCCTTTCTGAGTACGTGAATAACCTAAAAAAAATGCACTTAGTAGACCTAGGAGACAGTTTATCTACTTGCACATGCAAATTATAGATAAAACACACACAACCAAAGACTCGGGGAGGACCAAAAAAACTTGATAAAGTAGGGAACATAACAGAAAAAGGGGATGCATATGAAACATAATAGCACGGGCTACCTTGAGCAGATGCTAGTTCTTGCGCTATGCCACCCTATTTTGTTGTGGGGTATGGGTGTAACTGGTTTGGGGTATTATCCCACGGTTGACACACAAATTAGAAATATCAGCTTGAGCATATTCTAAAGCATTATCAGAATGAAAAATCTTAATCAAAATGCCAAATTGAGTTTTTATTTCATTAAAGAATTGCTAAAACATAGATAAAAATTTAGATCTGTCCTTTGACATGTAAAGCCATGTAAGGCAAGAATGATCATCCACAAAAGTCACAAAATAATGAAAATCAAATCTATTACTAACTCTGCAAGGACCCCATACTTCAAAATGAACTAAGAAAAATAAAGACGGACTACGAGACATAGAGCAAGATGGGAAAGACACACGGTGATGTTTTTCCAACTCATAGGCCTCACATTCTAACATAATCACAGACTTAAAACTAGGAAATAAAAGTTTCAACCTAGCTAATGATAAATGTCATAAATGACAGTGCCATTGGAAAGGAGTTACATCTCTAATAGCAGTAGCAGCAGCAGAAGAAGTAGAAGAACCACAGTTGAGATAGTATAAATCATCTTTTTCATACCCTCCACCAATCGTCTTCCTCGTGTGAAGATCCTGAAAAACATAGTAAGAGGGAAAGAAGTTAATTGAGAAATTTTATGAGCTAGTTAACTGGCTCACAAAAAGAAGACTTCATGGGAATTGTAGAACATGTAACACAGAAGATAAATTCAGTGAGGATGTGGGTGATATAGTATTATGACCGAGAACCGATGTAGAAGCATCGTTGGCAAGAATAACAGATGTAGAATTGGTACTAAAAGAAATGTTTTAAAAAGTGATGATTTATCAGTCATATGGGTAGAAGCACCTAAATCAATGATCCAGGGGGTAGAGGTAGTGGTAAGAAGGACTGAAGTACTAGCATGAGCTAAGGTGGTAGCGGATGTAGTGTCACACCCCAAATTTCCAGCAGACCTAACTTACCATTAGGAATACCGATGATGTGAGTAAGACACGTACCTGTTTTACCAACCTACTAGGATCTTTGATAGCAGTACCTTAATATTTTCACAATCTCACATCACAAATCAACATAAGCAACAGAATCAGAGTATAGTAGTAGAATTATAAATAAAATAGGAAAACATCTAATGATAAACATAATATCATTAACCAAGTTATTCTATTTACAATCCTTTAAGACTAACATATATCAAGTTTAAAACATAATATTCACAGACCTGCTTCAACATAATCAAAAATACACCAAACACCTCATGATGCTACGTATGCACAAAAGTCACAAGCACAGTTTGGGCCATGCTCCACCGTGTCCGGCATCCACCAGTTACTCACTTCGTACTCAAGTCCAGAGGAAAAAGAGTTAATAGCCACAGGTATGACCGTACCTACGTCATCATCTAAAAAGTGTGTATACATGGGGTGAGCTTTCCAACTCACTCAGTAAGTGGTGGGGTTCAAGCACATCCAATAAGACATTCTTAATAATAATAATTTATGATGCATGATAGCGGAAATTAAACGCATAGTCTATGATGCTCGTGATGCAGTACATTTATTTATTATCCACCTAACAATACAAACTAAGTCTTGTAAATGCTACTACGGCGCATTAGGCTATATCCTTCGTCTAGGAACCACCATCGACTACGCAAGGATACAAACCCTAGCCATGAATAGAATCCTACCGATCCTCGTATGCATCCATGGGTCACCTAAAAAACCCCTGATAACCCCCTCCTGGCAGTCACGACACTGGTACATCATCAGCCATGCCAGATAGGTTCCTGCCTCTGGCGACAATCGCATTGTACCGTGGGTGTGGCATTTTGAAAAAACACATCGAACATACCACAATAGGTTATCCAACACCTCAACTCCTGTTGGCAAGGGTTCGTAGCATAGGGAGTGATACCTAACCACAAATATGCTAGTATGAATTACATGATACTGGCAAGACCTCAGCCACAAAGTGTAATCCATCTCCAAATACAGTCCCGAGTACACGATACTAGCGAGATGTTAACCACAAAGTAAAACCCAAGACCGTTTACCTAATCTAGCACACATATCATAGCTGAGTATGGACTACGTGACACTAGTACCAATCATCGACCACGAAGCTCATCCCTTTTCAAATATAGTCCCTGGGTATACGATACCAGCGAGACCTTGGCCACAAAGTATAACCCATTACTACAACTAACTCTAATGCACATAATCAATGCATGAATGTAACATACATATGGCAATCACGGTACCAGTACCACCTCGACCACACCGGATCCCGTCATACATCTCCATACAATTCACATCATAATCGTAAATGACAATGTAACATATTATCATCGCATTTGAGCAATTACAATTAAACATGTAATTCTAAGTATGTGAGAAATTTAATAATAATAAACATTCCAAAATAAACATAGTCCATCCCTCACCTGGTTCACAATCGGGTGTGTTTGGGTTCAAGTACGGCTACCGATCGATCAATTCAATTCTGGCTTCGGGGCACGTGTGTTTCACTGTCCTAGACACAAGGGAATCGTATATTAGTACGCATCGAAAACATGGGGAGGGACCCACACAGGTCACCCCCAAAGGGTACAGATACTATTCCTAAGTGATAGTACTGTCACCTGGAAACAGGGCATTCCCACAAAAAATATCAGTCCTGTTTCCGGTGGAGGAGACAGAGACTGATATTTTCGGTGGAGGAGACAGAAAGCATATAAGGCTCATATGTCCACTAGAAACAACCCATCAAAAATAGCTACGGTGTTTCTAGTGCCATATTTTCTGTGGTAATATAGAAAGGTCCAACTCGAATTGGGGTTTTTCGGCTTGGGCCCAATCGCTGAGATTTGTTCTATGGAGTTTGTAGGGGATGTTCCTAACATCATTAAAAGCCAAAAAATCCCAATTCCACTAAGTCGTTTGGGAGATATGTCGATCGAACGATAAAAACCCTAGTTAGTTTTTTGGCAATACATGTTGCCGAAGCTCACCGGGCTTGGCTTGAGCTCAGTAACAACACCGAGAGGGTAGAACACACATTCTATGACCTTAACATGGTTTGTACACCAAGATTCTACCCATACCTAACTGTTTCTAGGTCAAAATGAAGAGAGAGAGTGGTGGAAGTGAGTGTACTTACCTCCGGCAATAATTCTGGCATCAAGGCGGCAGCCAGCTCTAAGGTAGGCCTCCAACCTTCTCCTTATTCCTCTTCTTCTTCCTTCCTCTCCTCTTTCTCTCCTATGTTGAGAACAAGGGAAATGAGGAAATGAATCCTCATTTTCCAACTTATAACTTAAGTGGACCTTAGGGTCTGTTTGGGTTGGAGCCATTTTGGACCAATCGGGTTAAAATGAATTACAGGGCATGAGGACCCAACCATTTAGGTCTGTAAAGTGCTCACATCATGAAGAATGTGTGGAGGATGATTTGGGATCATTCAAAACCATTTACGATGCAGGTGGCAGGAACCACGGGCATCGGAACCCTAACAATAGCCTATCAACCTAACTAGAAATAGGCACCGGATCCAGGCCCAGGCTACTTCCGTTGGCTTGTTTCTGGTGGTTAAGACAGCTTATTCTCCCATGGCTGGTCTCGCACGGGTCGTTGCCCTCGGATATGCTCAAGGCTTATCGGTAATTTTTTATCAGTGCTAAAATCCAAGTGTGGGGAGTCGGGTCACTTACCGTATAGGATCGAAAGGTATAAATCCCATCTAGTTAGATAGGCACGCAATGCTCAAACATATGGGGTCATCCCTACCCCTTCGGCAATGCGCAGTAGTGATCCAAAACCCTGTCGTACTTTTGATCTCCAATCTGAGGCCTATCACAATAGTTTCAAATTAGACCGGATTAGGGCATAGCTGTAACATCCCCCCACCTTACAAGAATGTTGTCCTTGAAATTGAACATACCTAGAAAATCAAACAATTCAGGATACTGCTTCATCATTTCATCCTCTCGCTCCCAGGATGCTTCCTGATCGGGGTGGTTCATCCATTTCACTTTGAAGAAGGAAACAATGTGGTTGCGAAGAACATGGTCCTTCTAATCAATAATCTTCTCCAGATACTCCATGTAGGTAGAATCCTCATCCAACTCACGGGGTATATAAGTCAAGACGTGAGTGGGGTCGAGAATGTACTTCCTCAACATAGAAACATGGAAGACATCATGTGTACCTTCCAACTCTGGCGGTAAAGCTATCAAGTAAGCTACCAGTCCGATCCTCTCCAGTACATCGTACGGTCCCATAAACCTTGGACTAAGCTTTCCTTTCTTATCGAATAGCATCACTCCTTTAAATAGGGAGATCCGTAAGAACACATTGTCTCCAACACCAAACTCCAGATGTTTCCTCCTAACATCCGTGTAGCTTTTTTGCCTGGACTGAGCTACCTTAATCCTTTCTCTGATCACATTCACCTTCTCACTAGTAGCCTGCACCAAGTCTGGACCCAAAATATGCCGCTTACCAACCTCATCCCAATAGAGTGATGTCTGGCATTTCCTGCCATACTGTGCTTTAAATGGGGACATTCTGATGGTGGCCTGATAACTGTTGTTGTAGGAGAACTCGATAAGGAAAATGTGCTCATCCCAACTATAACTCATATCCAACGAACATGCTCGGAGTAGATCCTCCAATGTTTGAATAGTCCTCTCTGATTGACCATTGATCTGAGGGTGAAAGACAGTGCTGAAAGCCAACTGTGTGCCCATAGCCTTCTGCACATATGTCCAAAACTTGAAAATGAACCTGGGATCTCGATCAGAGATGATACTAACTAGTACACCATGTAACCTGATGATATTATCAATATACAACTTGGTCAACTTGTCCATAGAAAGTGTGATCTCGATTGGGATAAAGTGAGCTGCCTTGGTCAAATGGTCCACAACTACTCAAATTACATCCATACCCTTCTATGTATAGGGTAGGCCTGTGACGAAGTCCATGGTAATATTCTCCCATTTTCACTCCGGAATAGGAAGGGACTGTAATAACCCATGGGGCCTCTGTCTCTCAGCCTTGACTTTCTACTATGTGAGGCATCTAGACACATACGTGGCCACATCATTCTTCATTCCTTTCCACTAGTAGAAGCCTTTAAGGTCCTTGTACATTTTAGTGCTGCCAAGGTGAATGGAGTATGGAGAGCTATGTGCCTCTCTCAAAACTATCTCTCAAATCACCATCACTGGGCACACATGACCTCCCTTTGAACTTGAGAATTTTGCTTTCCATTACAGAGAAATCTGGGTCCTTTTGGGTTCCTTCCTGGATTTCTACTATCAGCTTCTGTAACTCTGCATCAATAACCTGAGCTGTAATGATCCTATCCACCAGACTAGGTTGTACCACCAATGTCGATAGTGACACAGTGACACCTTCTACTAATAGTTCTAAGTCTAGTTTCCTGGCCTCCTCTAGGAGATACTCATTGGTGGTCAGTGATGCAAGAGTCAGTGACTGAGATTTTCGACTAAGTGCATCAGCTACCACATTGGCCTTGCCTGGGTGATAGTGGATAGTACAATCATAATCCTTCATCAACTCTAACCAACACCTTTATCTTATATTGAGCTCTTTTTGGGTGAAGAAGTACTTGAGGCTCTTATAGTCACTAAAGATCTCACTCTTCTCACCATACAGGTAGTGTCTCCAGATTTTCAACGCAAAAATCACAGCTTCCAACTCCAAATCATGGGTGGGGTAGTTCTTCTTATAATCCTTCAACTGACGGGATGCATAAGCAATGACTTTCCTGTGCTGCATCAATACACGACCTAATCCTAGCTTGGAGGCATCACTATATACAACCATACCACTTGTACCGGTCGGAATAGTCAAAACTAGAGCTAATACCAACCTTTGCCTTAGCTCGTTGAAGCTCTTCTCATAAGCATTAGACCACTCAAATTTTACACCCTTTTGTATGAGTCGGGTCATCGGAGTAGCAATACGGGAGAAGTTCTTGATAAACCTCCTGTAGTATCCGGCCAATCTCAGAAAACTACCAATGCTTGCTACACTTTTGGGAGTCTCCCATTCCAAAACTACCTTCACCTTGCCTGGGTCAACCTTTATACCCTTGTCTGAAACAATGTAGCCTAGGAATGCCACCTGTGATAGCCAAAACTCGTACTTGTTGAATTTGGCATATAGTTGCTTCTCCCTCAGCCATTGCAGTACTAACCTCAGGTGAACGGTATATTCCTCTACACTTTTAGAGTATACTAAAATGTCATCAATAAATACTATCACAAACTTATCTAGGACATCTTGGAATACCCGATTCATTAAATCCATAAATGCAACCAGTGCATTAGTCAACCCAAATGACATTACCAAGAATTCATAATGTCCATACCTTGACCTGAAGGTTGTCTTACTGACATCACTATCATTGATCCTAAGTTGGTGGTAGCCCAATCTAAGGTTGATCTTGGAGAACACCTTGGCACCTTGCAACTAATCAAATAAATCGTCTGTCCTCAGTAAAGGATACCAGTTCTTGATGGTTAGCTTATTAAGCTCCCAGTAATCAATGCAGAATCTCATACTTCCATCTTTTTTCTTGATGAACAATACCAGTGCTCCCCATGAAGACACACTAGGTCTAATGAATCCCTTCTTCAAAATATCTTGAAGTTACACCAACAATTCCTTCAACTCTGTGGGGGCCTTTGACACTGGTGCCAAGCCAAGGAATAGGTCTATAGCAAACTTTATCTCTCGATCCGATGGCAAACTTGTCAAGTCATCCTGAAATATATCGAGAAATTCCCTCACCACATCTAGCTCGGTCAATGGCCTAATCTCTATCTCAATATCCATCATAGATGCTAAGTAGCCTTAACATCCCTCGTTCAGTAGCTTCTTCATCTGGAGTGCGGATATGATAACTTTCTTAGGTTTCTTGGGCTTATCCCCTTGGAACATAAACTCATCATCATCACGAGGTCTGAAAATGATACTCTTCTCTGCACATAGCACACTGGATCTGTATGCGGACAACCAGTCTATTCCTAAAATCATATCGAAGTCAGTCATATCCAACTCGATCAAATGAGCATTCAACTCATGTTCACCTATGGTCACTGGATAAGGCTCATAAACATAGGTCAAACCCACTACACTTCCTGTAGGGGTGCTCACAGCCAAACATTGAGTTAGTCCCTTGGGTGGAATGCTCGTCTTCTTCACAAATTCCAGTGACACGAACGAATACGAGGCTCTTGAGTCAAATAACACATGTGTATGAAATAATGATATCAATAATGTACCTGTCACTACACCGGGGCAACCTCAGCACTTCTGCAGTCAAAGCAATCACTCTGCCCTGTGGTCTCTGGCCCTGTAGGAGTAACGCTGGTATAAGGGTTGAATATGTCTGCTGGGGCCTAGCTGGCATAGTGTAGGGTGCATCACCTGGCCTTCGATGGGGCATATCCTCACCGTGTGGCCCGACTGATCATAATGAAAGCATCTAGGGCTCAATCCCAAAGACTGAGATACTGCACTAGATCGGGAGGGCTAGGAAGTCTGACTAGCATCAGGCCTCCTAAATTACACTGAAATTGGGTTGACATAGGGCACTAGGAAAGGTTTGCTGCCTCCCCTAGAATCAGTAGATCCCATTGGCCTCTTTTCAATCGCTTGGTGGGCCATGAAGTTGTCTCTATACTAATCTTCAATAGATTTGGCCACTTGAACCACCTCAGCATAGGTCTGCACTTTCGACCCCACAATGGTTGACCCAATACCTAGCCTCAACCCTTTCTCAAACTTCTTTGCTTTAGCTCAGGAGCAAAATGGAATAGCTCCTCAAAGCGTTGCTGATACTCGAGCACAGACTGGGAACCTTAAATCAACTAAGAGAACTCACTTTCCCTCCTATCCCATAAGTTTTCTGGAAAATAGTTCTCAAAGAAGGCCCGTTTGAAGCCTGCCCAAGTGGGGTTTGGGTTACTAGCCTTCTCCATTCCACCAATCCATCTTGATGGATACAATGGGTCTTGGCCCACCTTTGAGAAGCATAGAGGCCTAAGCCGTTGAAACTTCTCCATCATTTTTGTCAAGTCTGTCCATCCCTCTACATAGGCCTGGGCTTGATCCGACATTGGGTCTTGCACCTACCCATGCATTTATGCCCCACCAGATGTTTGAAGGGTAGCCGATCTAGCATGTATTAGAATGGGTGCCGATGGAGTAGGAGGTGCAAGCAGTGCATTACGGGCTTCCATTGCCGCTTTGATCCTAATATTGATCCCAACTATAAATTGGTTTTGCCTTTCTTCAACTCCTTGCATCATGTTATTCATGATAGAAGCCACATCCTGGGATGTAAGTACAAGCGGAGCCAGAGGTGCATTGCAGGGTCTACCCGATTTTGTGTAGGGGAAAAGGGAGGTGACGGGTGTGATTAGGATCAGGATCGGGATCGAGCTTGATATGACTCTTATAGAGGAATCCAATTAGTGCACATGCATATACAATGTTGCATATAACTAGAATACATACTTGCATAGTGGGTCCCACAAGTATTTGATAGTCAAAATTAGGGTTAGGGCATGCATAAGTGGGGTCCACACATATTAGGATCCGATTGCGCACGTATCCTAAAAGGGGCACACCATTAAAGTAACAAAATAAAATTTAGATTTAAAAAATAAAATAATTTATTTTTTCCAATTTAATCCACCGAAAATAGGAAGACTTTTCACCGGAAATATCAGTGTTATTTTCATGGGCAAAACAGAGTGCGAATATAAAATTTTCACTTCACTGGAAACAGTCACCGGAAGCATGCCCAGTGTTTTCGCTGGCACCAAAACAGCTATAAATAGGCTCGGGTCTTGGTTTCTTTGAGCAAAACCCTATTTTAGCTCGTGGAAAAGGAGGACTTTACAACCCATTCCCTACCTTCCCCTCGCTATTTTGAGATCAATCGGCACCGCATTCGCACTAAAGGTATGGTCCTCCTCTCTGTAACCTAGTTTTGTGATTTTCTTCTCTGTGAGCTTTACATTCAGCTATTAAACCTGGTTTTTCATTCTTAATCCTTAAGAATCATATTGCAATCGTGTACTTACCCGACGTGCCGTTGAACAAGAGAAGTAAGACGTCGCCGCTCAGTTCTATCCCATCTTGTTCTGCTCTGTGGCTGAGCGAGACCGTTGGGAACTCTTCGAGCATCATAATGTGGACCCGGGAGTCTATATGAGGACCAATGACTTCCATGCATTCCGTCTCCATCAACGGTTCGATGAGGTTGGGTGGTACCGCATCTTAAAACCCAAAAAGTACTACTATCCCACATTGGTCAGGTTGTTCTACTCCAACTTACAATCCGTGAACCGGGGTACCGAAGAGATGCGGATCACCTCCTATATGAAAGGGGTGGAGATCTCCTTTGACATGGGGCAGTTGGTCAATATCCTGATGGTCAGCAATGTCGGTGACCTAGTATACTACTCACCTCAGACTTTAGTATATGAATGCCATAGTCTCGAAACATTTTAGGAGATAAATGACATACTAAGGAGGCTAAGGGATAAAATTGTTCAGTCAACTATTTTGCTACTCCATAGGTCGTCTGCCGTGTAATTCAGCTGAATGTCCTCCCCACTTATGGACACTATGATGAGGTATTCGCACTGCAAGCCTATGTGACTTGTCACGATACATGGGGTGCGATACATCTTCCTTACCTCCTTATGTGGACCATGGTACTTCGGTTCGAAGGAGTGGATCACCGAGCGGGAAGCCTGTGCCATGAAAGAATACTTACTGACATCTTCTGCTGCTTTGGGGTGGACTTGGAGGGAGAGGCACGTTGGGTGAAGAAGTCACAAACTTCAACCAAGATTCTCTGAGGAAGATGACCATAGATCTAAGGGAGGTGACTCTTATTCCAGGAGAGGGTCAGCAGCCTATGGAGGAGGAGGGTGGCAGTGGCAGTGATGTCGGCGGTGATGCTGGTGATGTTGGTGGAGGTGTGGGTGGTGCAAGAGGAGAAGCTGCTAGGGTTGGTGGGGCTCTACCACCTGATCCCCAGACTATAGGTTCTATGGCTACTTCTACTTATTAGGGCACTAGGGGTGTGAGGCCTTATGGCCTCAATGATGTTACAACCCGCCTAAACACCACCACATCTCTGATGAGGAGTATAGATGGCCACCTCAATAGCATAAACAAGACCTATTGTGTTATGGACAATAGAGTGGGCTCCCTAGAGGCACAGATGCAGGCAATGGTCTTCCATCTTGGTATTTTGGTGCCTCCTCTAGGAACACATGATCTGAACTAGGCTCAAGGCCAAGGATAGAACCAGCAGCAGCAAGAGTAGTGGCATGTTTGCCACTGTAGCTTTTAGGATTCCCTTTTCCATGTTTAATTTGAGTTTAATGTTTTAGGTTTAGTTGAACTTTTACATTATGTCATTTGCTTCAGTTGTTTAATTTTCTAGACTTAGGCTAGTTCGGATTTCTTGCTTTCAGTA
This sequence comes from Macadamia tetraphylla, assembly GCA_022985045.1. NCBI lineage: Eukaryota > Viridiplantae > Streptophyta > Magnoliopsida > Proteales > Proteaceae > Macadamia > Macadamia tetraphylla. The sequence continues at coordinate 24,894,691 of CM040962.1, read as the reverse complement.
CTTTATTTTTCTTATGAAAGGTGTAAGATATGTATTCAAGTTCTCTATTATAATGAAAAGTTACACCTATACTTGTCTCCTAATTATGCAATTTCTATTATTATTGCCTTGAGATTTTTATTTAATCCTAATTCCCCAAAAATCATGGTTTGGATGAGATTGTGAGTTAAGGCAGAGCATCACGCTCTGATACCATAGCTGTCACACCCCAAATTTTCAGTAGACCCAACTTACCATTAGGAATACCGATAGTGTGAGTAAGACACGTACCTATCTTACCAACCTACCAGGATCTCTGATAGCAGTACCTTAACATTTTCACAATCTCACATCACAAACAACATAAGCAGTGAAATCAAAGTATAGTAGCGGAATCATAAATAAAATGGGAACATGTCTAATGATAAACATAATATCATTAACCAAGTAGTTCTATTTACAATCCTTTAAGACTTACATATATCAAGTTTAAAACATAATATTCACAGAACTGTATCAACGTAATCAAAAATACGCAGAACATCTCATGGCGCTGCTTATGCACAAAAGTCACAAGAATAGTCTGGCCATGCTCCATCGACTCCGGCATCCACCTATCACTAACTCCGTACTCGGGTTCAAAGGAAAAATAAACATTAGCCACAGGCATGATCATACTTGCATAATTATCTAAAAAATGTGTATACTTGGGGTAAGCTTTCCAATTCGCTCAGTGAGGGGTGGGGTTCAAGCACATCCAATAAGACATTCACAATAATAATTTATGATGCATGATAGCAAAAATTAAACACATAGTCCATAATGCTCGTGATGCAGTTCATTTATTTATTATCCACCTAACAATACAAACTAAGTCTGGTAAATGCTACCACGGTGTATTAGGTTGCCTCCTTCGTCTCGGAACCACCATCGACTATGCAAGGATACAAACCCTAACCGTGAATAGAAGCCTGTCAGTCCCCGTATGCATCCATGGGTCACCCAGTAAATTCTTGATAATCCCCTCCTGGCAGTCACGGCATCGGTCCATCATCTACCACGCTGGACAGGTTCCCACCTTCGATAATAATTGCATCGTACCAAAGGTATGGCATTCCAAAAAGGCACATTGAACATACCACAATGGGTTATCCAACACCTCAACCCTTGTTGGCAAGGGTTCGTAGTATAGGGAGTGATACCTAACCACAAATATGCTACATGCCTTCATAGTGATACAATTAGTATGAATTACATGATACCGACAAGACCTCGGCCACAAAGTGTAATCCATCTCCAAATATAGTCCCGGGTACACGATACCAGTGAGACCTTGGCCACAAAGTGAAACCCGAGACCATTTACCTAATCTAGCATACATATCATAGTTGAGTATGGGCAACGTGACACCGGTACCAATCATCGACCACGAAGTGCATCTATTTTCAAATGCAGTCCCAGGGTACACGATACAGTGAGACCTTGGCCACAAAGTGTAATCCATGACTACAACTAACTCTAATGCACATAATCAATGCATGAATGCAACATACATACGGCAATCATGACTCTGGTACCACCTCGGCCATGACGGATTCTGTCTCACACATAACCAAACACACGGCGATCACGGTACTAATACCACCTCAGCCACACGAGATCCCATCATACACATCTATACAACTCACATCATAATCGTAAATGACAATATAACATATTATCATAGCATTTGAGCAATTATAATTAAATATATAATTATAAGCATGTGAGAAATTTAATAATAATAAACATTCCAAAATAAACATAGTCCATCCCTCATCGGGTTCATGATCGGGTGTGTTCGGGTTCAAGTATGGCCACTGATCGATCAATTCAATTTTGACTTCAAGGCACGTGCATATCACTGTCCTAGACACAAGGAAATCGTACATTAGTATGCATCGAAAACATTAAGAGGGACCCACATAGGTCACCCCCAAAAGGTACAGACACTATTTCTAAGTGACAATACTGTCACTGGAAACACCCACCGGAAACAGGGCATTTCCATCTAAAATATCAGTCCTGTTTTCGGTGGAGGAGACAGAGAGAACATAAGGCTCATAAGTCCACCAAAAACAACCTACCAAAAATAGCTACAATGTTTTCGGTGACATATTTCAATAGTAATACAGAAAGGTCCAACTCGAATTGGGGCTTTCTGGCTCGGGCCTGATCACCCGAATTTGTTCCATGGAGTTTGTAGGGGATGTTCCTAGCATCATTTGAAGCAAAAAAAATCCTAATTCCACTATGCATTTTGGGAGATATATCGATCGAATGGTCAAAACCCTAGTTGGTCTTTTGGCAATACATGTTGTAGGAGCTCATCGGGCTTGGTTTGAGCTCGACAACAACACCGGGAGGGTAGAACACACATTTTACGGCCTTAACATGATTTATACACCACGATTCGATCCATGCCTAGCTTTGTCTAGGTCAAAATGAAGAGAGAGAGTGGTGGAAGTGAGTCTACTTACCTCCGGTAAAGATTTTGGCATCAAGGCGACAGCGGGCACTAAGGTAGGCCTCCAACCTTCTCCTTTTTCCTCTTCTTCTTCCTTCCTCTCCTCTTCCTCTACTCTCTTATGTTGATCACAAAGGAAATGAGGAAATAAATCCTCATTTCCCAATTTATAACTTAAATGGACCTTAGAGTTGTTTGGGTTGGACCCCTTTTGGACCAATCGGGTAAAAATGAATTCGGGGCAAGAGGACCCGACCATTTAGGTCTGTAAAGTGCTCACATCATGGGGAAGGTGTGGAGGATGATTTGGGATCATCTAAAACCATTCATAATGCTGGTGGTGGGAACCACGGGCATCGGAACCCTGATAATAACCTGTCAACCCACCAGAAATAGGCACCGGATCCAGGCCCAAGTTGCTTCCGATGGCTTATTTTTGGTGGTCGAGATAGCTTGCTGTCTTGACAGCTTACTGTCCCATGGCTGGTCTCGCATAGGTGATTGCCCTTGGACATGCTCAAGGCCTTTTGATGAATTCAAGTGTGGGGAGTCGGGTCACTTACTGTTTGGGATCAGAAGGTATGAATCCCCTCCAGTTAGATTGGCACGTAATTCACGAACATGTGGGGTCATCTCTACCCCTTCGACAATGCGTAGCCGCGAGCCAAAACCCGATCATACTTTCAATCTCCGATCCGAGGCCTATCACAACAGTTTCAAATTAGACCAGATTAGGGCACGGGTGTAACATGTAGATCCACCATTAAATGTATTAGAGGATGCCTTGAAAGTGTGCAAGCTTGGAGCAACTGATTGATGTCATCGTGCAGACTGGTAGATGAATCTCCTGAAGAATGTCTTGGTTTAGCATCAACGGAAGACACTATATCAGTACCATCATCTAACACTGCATGATTGGCTAACTAGGTTACCCACTCTGGCTTGCCATGCTTTGTCCAGTAAGTCTCTATCATATAGTTGGGCTTCCCGTAATAAGTGCATTGGTGGGCTGCATGATCAGAAGGCTGTCCACTAGAACCCCAGCCAGTCGATCCATGATCCCCCCATGACCATGACCACGTCCACAGTTGGTAAGGAATCCAGAATTGTCTTTTGAAGACTATGGCCCTTCACTGCCTTCAAATCATTATTTAAACTAGCCAAAAATTTAAAAACGAAAAACTCATTTTGTTAAGCCTTCAATTTGTCAATGTCTGTGGTCAAGGGCTGGAAAATATTAAGTTCTTCAACCATTCCTCTGAAAGTACTATAATACTTCGAAAGAGATCTGTCAGACTGGCGAAATTAGAACAACTTCTCATAAATATCATAAATACAAGTCCTGTTCTTTTCTTGAGAGTAAGTTTCCTTCAAATTGTCCCATACTTCCTTTGCAGCAGAGTGAAACATGACATTGACAGCGACATCTGGTTCCATACTATTCCACAACTAGATTAAAATTAAAGCATTCTCCTTCATCCATTCATCATAACCTTTGTCAGATGATGAAGGAGAATCAGAAGTAGTATACTGACGAGTACATTTATGTGTGAAATCTAGGGTAGTAAAACATGCATTTTACATATTTAGAATGGAGCTACCTTGGGTTTCACTCTCTTTTTGCAGGTTTTATATTTTCAAGACCTTAAGGACTATCGGACACTATATCTCTAGTTTTACACATAAAGAGGTCATGTTTCTTTTCATGGTTATGAAGAGGACCAAATTTTGAGCAAGATGGACGTGTTCAATTAAAAGTATACATCCATTTGGTCACCCATGCAAGTGATTATTCTTTTCAGGCCAGAAAAAGAATAATGGATCGGAATTGAACCGAGATGCAAAACCAGCCCGTTTGCAATTGTCCTAGAGGTACAAGAAATATTTCAAATACTAACAAGGATCGATGGACCTTAAGTGATTGAAGATTCATTTTTGGTAACAACAACTACTTAGCGTAGTTGGTGAGTTGTATGTAAAATCCCTTGCTTATTAGGAGGTCTCAAGTTCGAACCTCTTGGCTGCCATTTTTTTGAGTTTTTTTCTAGAAGATTTTCTCTCTCCTACTCATCACTTAAAGGAGGTCGGCCAAGATGGTTGTGCGCAAGTTTAAAGAAGAGAGAGAAAATAAAGAGAAAAAATAGGAAAGAAAAAAAAGAAAAGAAAAAGACAAGGGCATGGATGGAATGCCCTCCTCTACTCCTTTCCTATTCCCTATAAAAGGAGTCCACAAAATCCTAAAGGGTGGTCCTCTCTTCCGCCTACTTCTTCTTAGGGTATTTTTTAGTCCCTCTTCCTCTCTACTTCTCTTCTTAGGTTTTTTTTTAGTTGCTCTTCTCTCTTCTCTAGCTCTAGTTCTAGGTTTTTTCTTTAAACACTTTTGTAAATTCTTTTTATTCAATTAATGCAAGCACTTTTATTTTTTATTCAGCCTCTTATTTTTATTGTTTAATCCAGATCCGGTTTTTAAGTACTAATAGTATCTCAAATCATAAACCAAATCTGATTTTTAGTACTGGTAGTATCTCAAATCGATTAAGTTTTCAGTTCAAGGATTGAAGTTCAAGTAAGTAGGTTCATTCATAAGTCTTCTCACCCCCTCTCAATCCCTCTTCTTTTTACCCTTAGTAGAAAATCCCTTGTAAGAGTACTCTCTGGTCAAGTAGGGAAGCTCATATTGTTTATGGTGCATCCCTCGGACTAAGTAGAGATACCTACTTGTGTGTCTCTCTCTAGTTTTTTCCCCTTTTTATTTTATTTATTTACTTTTCAGCACTTTTATTTTCATTTATTTGCATTTTAATTGCGTGGTTTGAGTATTTAAATTCCTAGATGTGAATGGTTAGGTCGCTTTTAGATGTATTTGTGTTAAGTCGGTAGTTAGAATTAGATCACCATAATGAATCTGTGCACTTTTGCAGTACTAGAAGAAGCCTAAAATAAAGTGGCTACTCTTCTTGTGTTCGACCCATTAGCTACATTAATCCGCACATTTACGGTTACATTTTAAATCCTAACATATACTTAAGTTTATCCTTGGCCATAAGGTAAACCTTCACAGATTGAGCCCAAAGTAGGCAATTCAAGCTTCCCTTAAGTTTAATAGAAGTAATTTGGACATTGACGTTATCCGAGGCAAAAGCAGTAGTCACAGAGATAGTAGACTTGGTCTCAACCATGAGAACAAAAAATAAAGTAGACAAATAGAGTCACGAATATCTGGCTTTCACCCAAAAAACTTCACCCAAAAATACTTTACCCAAAAATAAAGTAGACAAATAGAGTCTGATATCTGTCTTTCACCCAAAAATATTCATTCAAATATAAAGTAGACAAATAGAGTCCAATATCTAGCTTTCACCCAAAAAACTTCACCCAAAAACTACCAAGAAAAATAGCAAACCAACCTGAATCATAAGACTAGATATCTGGCTTTCACCCAAGAGACCCGGGTTCGATAAAAAAAACAAGAAGATGGTTGCGGCTCAAGTTCTTCAAATATTCAGTATAGTACCAATAGAGCACGATCCATACACCAAATAAATCACTCCATGTGTGATTTAATCCACAGTAGATACAACAATAGGTGGCTGCACACCAGAAGATTTCAGCGCAAAACCGAGATCAGCAGGGAGGATTTTGAAAAGCTTGATTTGATTATAGAGGCTTTGATACCATGTTACAATCCCAGATACCTTGTAATCAAACCAAAAGAAAAAGAAAGGAAGAAGAGAAGAGAGAAGAGAGAGGTACAACCGAAGGAGACTCCCCAAAAGATGAGAAGAGACCTGCGATCTTACCAGAATGGTTTGATTGCAGATTTTCCCTAGCCTTAATATTCTTTCATAAGAATGGAAAAAAACAAGAATACCCCCAAGACATAAAGAAGTAACCCTAACTAAAAGTACTGGGCCGATAGGACAGAATTGACCTTATCGGTCCAAGGAACTAGTGCTAATCCCTATTAGCGTCAATCTCAACAGTATACTTTTGAAAATAAATGTGATCTTTCATATTATATGAATATCAAATTGGATCACTCTAAGAACTTTGTATGGATTACCATCAGCGACTACACTCTCTACCTCGCCTATCGCTCTCGAGAGGCAGGACATGATAGCTATATCTAGTCACATAGTGCTTGGTTATAGATTGAAACTTTATTTATTTATTGGGTGAGTGGTAGTAGCGCTTAAGCATCCACTTCATATAAACACCACATTTAATTTTTGCCATTGATATTTTGATAACTAATCCAAGCCGTCGATTGCACTCATGCCTCTATTAGGGCTTTCTACTTCTACATCTGATTCCCTTTTTTTTTTTACCTCTCTCTTATTCGACCACCATTCTCTTCCCCTTAGTGTTTAAGAATCTTTGAAGCATATGAGTTTTGATTTCTACAATCTCTACAAAAGTATTTCGATAAATCTACTCACCTAGTCATCTCTATCCTTCTCTTCATCGGCAAGAAGAAAGCAATAGTTCACCATTGAATCCCATTAAGAATATGAGTTAGAGACAGAGGCCTCAAAGGATCCCTTCAGATAGAAAAACTGAGATTTTCAAGGGACAGGGACAATACCAACGAATGAACTAGGGTCCCTTTGAAAAGGAAATACCATCGACACCATGGCGCAATCCATTCTCTCTGCTGGTTTAATCTAACCCTCTTCAGTGAAAGGCAATCTCTCTCTCTCTCTCTCTCTTTCTCTACATTGGATCTGAGTTTTTTTTTTTTTTCCAATGTTTACTTGAGAAGTTAGTCTTCCTGGCAAGAGAAGATGAGAGAAGCACAAGTAGGATTTGACCAAAAACCTAGCTGGAAAGGTAGACTGGAAATAACAAGTAATTGATTGAAAAAAAAAAAAAAATAACGATTCAGATTATGTCAGATAAGATCAATGGTCAAAATGATTCAGATTATGTTAGATAAGATCAATGGTCAAAACTAAATGTGATGCTTATATGAAGCCAAAGCTTAAGCACTGCTACCTTCTCCACCTAATTCTTTTATAACAATCGTAGGAATCTACTCTTTGTTTCATTTCTTTTTCATAACTTCATCAGTTCATCCTAAGATAGGGGAGATATCAAGCCTTGATGGATAATTTGAGATTCCAGGGGACCAGGACAGATTCATATCGCCGTATCAATCAATCTTCTTTTCTATTGTTGCTTTAATTTTGAAAAATTAGTGCGTCTTAGTGCAATATGGGTCTTGTGAACCCAAGCAAAAGGATAGTGAAAATTTTTTGTGGTCAATTTATTTATTTGTTTTATTGTAGTTGTAATCTTGCTTTCACTGTTTTGGGGCCTAATCTATTTCATGAGTAGAAATTGGATTACAATAACCATTGCTTCCATCGCTCAATGATAATTTTTATAGTTTTTACTTTATTGTATAAAGTAATTTGCTTTTCTAAGTATACAAATCAAGTTAATAATTTGATAAATAAAAATATACAAGAAACTATAAAAATAATATCCGAATTTTTGCTCGACTTTTATTTTTTTAATCGAATAATTCTCGAATCCGAATCCGACTCTGATTTTTATTTTGTCCGCTTTTTTGACCGCTTTTTTGACCCAATCCTTAAATTAATCAATCGAATTATTTCGAATAATTCTCCGCTCGAATAATTCCCGAATCCAAATTTGCTAACTATGGATGAGAGAAGTGCAAGTAGGATTTGACCAAAAACCCAGTTGGAAAGGTAGACTGGAAATAGCTGGAAAGGTAGACTGGAAATAACAAATCATGGATTGAAAAAAAAAAAAAAAGAACTATTCAGATTATGTCAGATAAGATCAATGATTCAGATTATGTTAGATAAGATCAATGGTCAAAACTAAATGTGATGCTTATATGAAACCAAAGCTTAAGAACTGCTACCTTTTAGCCTTATTTATTTATTTTAAAACCATTTCCCTTTTAAGTATACTACCTTATATCAAGCTGTCAAGTTGTCAACAGTCAAATAGGCACCATTTGGGTATTTGTGTTAATATATCTAGATAGTACAGAATAAAAATGGGTATTTAGGGTGCTGTCTTAATCTCATCTATCATTAATGCATGGGCTTCATTCAAGTTTGTTTTGTATTTTTTAACATATTAAAATATAGGGTATACATCACTCCCTTTCCCTGAACTAAGGCAATTATCAACTTGACCCACCACCTTTTCAAAAATCACTCCCCTACCATACAACAAAAAGATGTTATTTAAGAGTCCCAACAGTTAGATTTAACGAATCTAACTGTTAAGTTAAAGTTAAATTTTTTTATAATTCCTAAAATACCCTATGTTTGGGTAATACCAAACACTACTTTCTACCTTAAGTGGAAAGTAGAAAGTGAAGGCAACGGGCAAGACGAGGGCCTGGAATCCGACACCAGCATTGAGTTATAGTTTTCAGGTCAAATTGAATTTCTTAATTATGTAACACCAATCGATTTTCACATTTCTTCTTTCCTTTTCAGTGGATTTGGTGATGTGGAGAGATGTATCAAAATCAGCTTTCGTATATGGAGTTGGAACATTCTTCCTACTCTCTTCCTCTTTCACCAAAGATCTCAATTTTAGGTACAAAACAAGCCATATAAATGGTAATTCTCATTAAAATCCCCTGCTTCAATCTGTGCCCATTACTTCAATTCTTCTGGTCCTTTCTTTGTACAACTTGATTTCTACAATTTCCTACATGGGTCTTGTCTACCTTGCTGCAATCTTTTTCTATAAATCAGTACTTTGAAGGTAAACTTCCCAAGCAATAAATTTCCTGATAAAAGAAAGCCAGGGTTTACCAATTTTAATTCTCTGCTTCTCTTCCCATATATATCAGGTGAGCTACAGATATGGATGATTCAAATGAGGAATATATTGTAGGGGAAAAAAAAGCAATTTGGGTACTAAAACTGATCCTTCCCTACTTGAATGAGTTCCTGTTGAAGCTCAGAAGCATTAACACTAGTCTTTTTTTTTTTGGGTAATCATTTACACTACTTTCTATCTTATGTGAAAGCCCCCCATCAAACGAAAACCCCTTTCCCTCTTTCTCCGACACCAGCCGAGGAAAGCGAAGGCAACGGGCAAGACGAGGGCCTGGAATCCGACACTAGCATTGAGGTTGTGGAAAGCGGCATAATGGGCTTTGCCATTGCGAGACTCAGTGATTGGAAGCCAGGCGTCCTGAGGGTTGAGCTTGGATAGGTGACCCACCTCCTCCAAGTACCCTTTCATGTTGATCAGCACTCGCTTCATCGGCGTCCCTATCGGACTAAGGAACCTCGGCGATATCAGCGATGTCGGCGTCCATGCCGACGAGGCTTCGCATCCTTGGACGCTGGCCTCGGCAATCTCTGCCCCAACGGCGTTTCATCCATTTCGACCTTTCTTCTACCTTTCAACCTTTCCTTCCCTCACTCCCTCACTGAGAGGTGAGAACTCAAGTCAGGTCCAGGAGAGCTGCAGTGCAGTCACACAGCAAGGTCAGACTTCAGAGAGCACAGACTTCAATCACTTTTGTCTCTTTCTATGATTTTGTTCTCTGTTGAGGTGATTTGTCTTTGGATTCTGCAGCATCGACGGTGGGGTCTCTGCTTTTGGCCTTTTTTGCGGTGGGTGTAAGAAAAAAAGCGCGGCGAGGGGAGTATCACGTGAAATGATGAAAATTAAAATAAGAAAATAACTCATATTGGGCATTTTGGGAATTATAAAAAGATATAACTTGACTTAATAGTTAAATTTAACAGTTGGGGCGACTAGATAGCATCTTTTTTTTGTAAGGGAGGAGAGTGATATTTTTAAAAAGGTGGTGGGTCAAGTTGATATTTCGCCTTAGTTCAAGAAATGAGAGTGATGTTTATCCTAAAATATATATATGCATAACTGTAAAAGGATTCAGAAGGAGCGCATTAGAGTTCTTCTCCATGCGAAATCAATGGGTTGGGATCATATATATCTTATTCAAATCCGACAAAGTATCTATTGTTAACAAAATGGAGTTTCAAAAGTTCATTTATCGCACTGATCTAAAATATATATATATATATATATATCGTATTTTCAAGTAATTATACTTTTGATACTTTTCCAAAAGGGTTAAAAACAATAAAATAAAATGAAAGATGAAAAATATTTGAGGTTCTATCTTCAATTACTAATTCAAGGAAGCTGCAATTCATCTTATCATTCTACCAATTATCCATGAAATTTGTGCAGTAATCAAATTTTCTTCGATTTTGTTTTCTTGTATTTCGAGAACTAGCAATGATATTACTGATAGTCTAGTGATAGTCTAGTTAGCAATGTTCAAAAACTCGTTTCACTTCACCATTTTAGCTCATCTAAAATTATTAAAAAAAAAAATTTGCCAATTTTTTATCAAAACATTTTTTTTTCATGTTTTTTACTTGGCCATTTTGGAGGTTAAT
>CM040962.1:24869136-24883668 GCA_022985045.1 Macadamia tetraphylla | reverse complement strand
AAGCTAGAGAATAAATATCATGCTTTCCCTAGCTTGGACAATGAAACGATGATGAAGAAGACCCCTTGTGAAGATATCGATCGGTTGATCTCAATCCTCACAAAAGGTGTGCATATAAAACCCAGTGTCAATCTTCTCTTTAATGAAGTGTCTATCCACCTCTATGTGCTTTGTCACCGCGGTTGCATATGGTTGTGGCTATACTTATAGCAGCCTTGTTGTCACAATAAAGCCTCATAGGTGCCTCAGTATCAAATCCCAACTCTTGGACCAGCCTTATCAACTAGAGAAGCTCACACACTCCATGAGCCATGGCTCTAAATTCTGCCTCTGCACTAGACCGAGCCACCACGGATTGTTTCTTGCTTTGCCATATAACTAGGTTTCCACCTACAAATGTGCAAAAGCCTAATGTAAATCTCCTATCAGAGATAGAGCCAGCCCAATCTGCATCAGTGAAGCCTTCAATCCTCATATGGTTATGCTTGGCAAAAAATAGTCCTTTTCTTGGAGAGGACTTCAAGTACCGGAGAATGCGGTAAACCGCATCCAAGTGCCCACTCTTGGGAGCATGTATAAGCTGACTCACACCCCAACTGCATAAGTATTGTCTGGACGAGTTAAGGACAAATAGATAAGCTTCCCAACTAGCCTTTGATATTTCCCTGCATCAACAAGAGAAGGGTCAACATCTTCCCCCAGCTTATGATTCTACTTAATAGGAGAACTTGCAGGTTTGCAGCCTAACATTCCTGTTTTTTTCAATAGGTCTAGAATAAACTTCCTTTGGCAAATATTTATGACCTTCTTAAATCTAGACACTTCAATCCCTAGAAAATATTTTAAGGATCCTAGATCCTTAATCTCAAATTGTTGGGCTAAGTAGTTCTTCTGATTGGCTATCTCAGCTCTGTCATCTCCAATTACCACAATATCATCAACATAGACAATCAGAGTTGTAACGATGCCATTACCATGCTTAGTGAACAGAGTGTGATCAGCTTAACTCTAGGAATAACCATTCTTCAGGATGGCCTGTCGGAACCTTTCAAAGCAGGCCTTTGGAGATTGTTTAAGGCCATACAGAGCCTTATTGAGAAGGCATACCTTTCCGGCAGCTGAAGGGAACTTGAAGTCGGGGGGGAGTTTGCATATACACCTCCACTTCTAAGTCGCCATGCAGAAAAGGCATTATTTACATCCAATTGATACAGTGGCCAATCCTTATTCGCTGCCAGAGATAAAAGGGCACTTATGGTGTTATGCTTAGCCACAGGAGCAAATGTTTCCTGATAGTCACTCCCATACACTTAACTGTATCCTTTTACCACCAGCCTTGCTTTACACCTCTCAATAGTACCATCTGACCGGTACTTGATTGTGTAGACTCACCTGCATCTAACTAGAGTTCTCCCCTTTCGAAGGTCAACCAATTTTTAGTTATAATTTTTTTCCAAGGCCATCATTTTCTTAGTCATGGCTAGCTTCCACTTAGGGTCAAACATAGCTTCAGAAACATTATTGGGAATAGAAGCAGATGAGAGAGCAATAGTAAATGCAACACCTGTAAGGGAGAGAGAGTCATAGTAAATAAACTGGGCAATAGAATTAGTACAAGCTCCCTTTCCCTTCCTAATAGCAATAGGAAGGTCTAACTCTGATGGGGAAGGAAGGATATTACGGTCGGGGGAGGTGGATCTTAGGAGTTGGATTCAAAGAGGACTCTTCGTAGGTCTTCTTGTTCCTCCTTGTATACACAACGGTCATCATTCCATTACCTGAGCCTGAACCACCTTTTGAATGATCACCAACATCAGTAATATCCACCTCTTTGTGTTTCCCAATGCCAAGCATAAAATGAGAGATAGGCAATGGAGAAAGAAAAGGAATCTCAACAGTAGCATTTTCACCTCCATTATTATGCTCCCCCTAAAAAAGAAGCTAAGGAGAGGCAAAAAAATGAGCAGACTCAAGGAAGGTAACATCTTTAGAAAGAAGCCTTCGTCTGGAAGTAGGATGATAGCATTTGTATCCCTTGGTAGTGGAGGAGTAGCCAAGAAAGATACACTTAAGTGCCTTAGGGTCTAGTTTAGTTCGAGAAGACTTATTAACACATATATCCAAACACTTTGGGGGGAAGAGAGAAAGAAGAAAACCGAGGAGACAAGATGTCAAAGGGAGTTTTGAAGCCAAGGAGTTGTGTTGGCATACGGTTGATCAAATAAGCAACAGTAAGGAGAGCATCAGACCAAAAAGTTTTAGGAACATGCATACCAGAGAGAAGACTCCTACTGACCTCCAACAAATGGCGGTTTTTCTTCTTAGCCTACCCCATTTTGTTGGGGTATGTCAACAACAGTTAGCTGATGGATAATGCCATAGTCAGTAAAAAAAGTCTTGAAGACCACCATACATATACTCCCTCCCTTTGTCAGAACGAACAATTTTAATTTTGGTGTCAAACTGTGTATATACCACAAGATAAAAAATTTTAAAGGCATCATACACATCACTTTTGTGCTTCATCAGAACAGTCCAAGTAGGAAGGGAAAAATCATCAACAAAAGAAACAAAGTAACGAAAACCAAGTAAAAAAGTAATAGTAGAAGGCCCTCAAACATCAGAGTGTACAATGTGAAAGAACAGCAAATCTACTACCATGATAAGGTTAAGAAGAACAACAATGTTTAACAAAAATACATGGTTCACAATAAAAGACATGGAAGTTAGGAAAAGAAGTAAATAATGAGGCAATATTTCCTCATAACAATAAAAGATAGATGTCCTAAACGTTGGTGCCACAACATCACAGAATCCACAGAACTGCTATCAGTACGTCCATACACATAAGACTGAGTTGTAACCAAAAAAGGTGATTGAGGTTCAAGCATGTAGAGTCCTTTCTCCTCACGCCCACTACCAATAATCCTCTTCGTCACCAAATCCTAAAAGAGAAAATGAGAAAGAAAAAAAGTGACACAACAGTTTAAGGATTTTGTCAGATGATTCACAAATAAGAGATTACGGGTAAGGTCAGGAATATGAAGAACAAAATCACGTGAAATGGAAGAAGTAATATGAATGCTACCTTTACCAGAAATGGAGGAAAGGGAGTCATCGGCAACCCTGACCTTATCTCTACTAGAACAAATAGAGTACGTATCATAATAATAAGACGTACCAGTCATATGATCCACAGCACCAAAATCAATAACCCAAGATGGAGCTGTGGAAGGGGCAAATGAGGAAACCTGCAAGGCGGAAGCTGAGGAATCTGGCACTGTAAGGGAAGAAGATGATGAGCACCCCAGCTGAGACATGACCTTGCAGAATGCTGTAATATCCTCCCCAGTAAGGGAGTTGTTCTCTGCCTATGGGATAGAAGCAAACCCTGTAGTAACATGCTCGGTCTCAACACTGTGGGCTCCAGCTCCCCCGCTACGTCCACCACGAGCACCACTAGAACCACCACGTATGCCAAGAGGTCGACCGTGAAGAACCAAACATCTCTCTTTGGTGTGCCCAGACTTCCCACAATTATCACATCGTCTATCATCTACCACCACGCCAATCCTTCTGAGAGCTAGTAGTAAAAGCTGACCGCACAAAGGAAGGGCATCTCTATGGCCACCCGCCTGGTCTCCTCACTCTACAAATAGCTACACACTTCATCAAGTGATGGAAGAGGAGTGATGCAGATTAATTACCAAAATAGGCTTGTTTTATTAGAAATAAGCCTAGGGTTGGGTTCTATACATGTTAGGCCGTTGATCCCATGTGTTTTGAATGTAATAGACCACTTTTATGGGTCTAAAAGGGGGGCACTAAGATTGAGTACGGGATTACTAGTTAGTTTCCATTTTCATTAGTTTCCTTTTTAGTTGGGCTTGATTTGAGTTATATTTGTTTCCTTAGGAGTCAAGTTATTAATTGAGTCAAGTCATTAGTAGTTAGTTTCCTTTTTCAACTAGTTTCTAATTTCAGTTAGTTTCTAATTTCAGTTTTTTGTAACTATTGTATTAGGAGAATATTTGGTTTCCTTTTTGAGGAACTTTCTATTTTGTAATTCCCTCCCCCATTAACATTATAAATAAAGAAGAGGAGGCTCCTAAAAGCCTAGAATGATTTTAATAAAAACAATAATGGTTGTTGCTATTGTCTTCTTTATGAAGAGTTGTCTTGTGTTTGATCAAGGCTGAAGGAATTGGTGTTTGATCCAATTGACTCTTTGCGGCGTGAAGTCCAAGAGGTCTCTTCAACTATTCTTTCTTTCTTTTCAAAGTTAATTGCAAGGTTCTTCAAACTAGGTAAGTAATCTGAATTTTTCTGTAATTCTGGTTTTAGGAAACCCAGATTTCGCCTATCGGCCTTTACTGATCTGAGCACTCAGCCATCTGATGGTGCTCCAATTTTGATCTCGTGTTAGGCCAAGTAAGAGGGTGGATCGATCCTGTTTTGAAGCCAATCAGACCACGTTTTCTTGAGTTATGAATATTTCTCATATTCTGGCCGATTCTTATTTCTGCCCAGAATAATGATCTGAGTTGTTCTGAATATTGTTGTTTGGTTGCTGGTTTATTCTTCACTGAATTGGTCTCATTAGCTGGGAATTTAAGCCCTTAAATCCTAGTTATTATTCAGTTGCAGAAAATTATTTCTTCTTAAAATTCTGGTCTTTGGAAGTTCTGTCCTCTTCTGTTTTTGTGGATATTGTTGGTGTATGATGTCTTGTATTCCGTCGCAGTTTAATCCGGGAAATCTGTGCAGACCTAGACAAGCCGACGGCGGTCCGCTTAGCTTAGCGGGCCGTGGGGTTGCAGGTAGGAGGCCCCCATAGCAGGTGTGAGGCGCAGCCCTGTCAATTCTTTATTTGAGGGCAATTGTAGTCTAATCCGGATTAGGGTGGCAATTGTAGTTTAATCCGGATTAGGGTTTTTCGCTATATATTTGTAGCGAGGGTTTCTTTCTCTGTAATGCAAGCAATACTGAGAGGTGTGAGGACGAGCGTTGTAACCCTATTCTCCATTGATAGTGAAGCAAGATCTCATCTCACCGGGGACGTAGGCAACCTTGCCGAACCTCGTAAAATCCGTGTGCATTGTTTGTTTTTGTTTTTCCATTATCTTCTGCATCGTTTTAGGGTTGCGTTTCTACAGATATAATTCTGATTTATGATCTATTAGAACCCTATTCCTATACCTGAGTTAGGCTTTCATCTGGTTTGTAGTCTGAACTCATAAATTCCAGTTTCTGGGTTCGAAATTCTGATTTACAAAAATCTGTCTCTTCCTTAATTCTGATCTGTTATATTGCTGCCTTACCTTGGCTATTCTTGGTTGTTCTTTGGTTTAAAAATTCCTGCAATTGAGACTTGGTTAGACTCCCTACTCTAGTCTACATTAAGGAGACCGGCCCAATATTTGTATCCAGATTGGCTCATACTCGGGGTTCAGCCCACCAAGCAAAATAAGAACTCGTTCTTTTTCAAGTGTCCGATAAACCTTTGCTTCATCCTAAAGATTGGACAGTTGGAGGTCGCTGTAGTGATCATACTCCTCCTAGAGACTAATGACAGTGTTGTAGTACTCAGAAATGGTCCTCTTCCCTTGCTTCATGCCAATGACCTTATGAAGTAGTTGGTAAACTTTGGCCGAGTCACCCACACGGTCAAAAGTTTTAGTAACACTGTCCCAAATATCCTTGGCAGTTTCTTTCCTCATAAACCTTCTTCCAATCTCAAGTTCCATGGAAAAAATCAGCCATGTCATAACAGTGGAGTTTTCAGTCTCTCACTTTAGATATGTCTGGTCATCTGGGTTAGGAACCTTAATGGTATCTGTAACATACCCTAGCTTTCCCCTACTCTACTCCACAAGGAAAGCTTCACAGAATGAGCCCAATCAAAATAGTTGGTGTTGTCCAACTTCACAATAGAGATCTGGGTATGTGGGTTATCAAAAACCATAGGAGGAGGAGGAGCACCACTCAATACACTGGCTGAAACATCACCAAAGAGGGCTCCAAGGCCACTATCTTCAGACATATTGTAAAAATAAATTCACACACAATATGGGGAGTACACACTCTACCCAACGTTGCCTCCACAGGGACTCAGAGATAAACCCAACAAGAGGTAAACACACAATGCCAAAGCAAACCAGATCAAGGCACACTTTAGCGCAAATAAAATAGGACATAATACTTCAAGGGTCACAACCAATACATCTCACAAAGCAGCGTGGCCAAAATCCATCACAAAAGGAGCAAAAAAGGAGGAAAACAGGGGAGGCAATACCTTCCAACCTAAATAAAAATGAGCTATGAGCTCACCATTCAGTCCCCCTAGGACCGAGTGCTTAGAGGCTTGGTAGGGATGCCTTGGGCGATCCAAAGGGTGTATACCTCACCTCCAAAGGCTGCCAGATGAGAGAGAAAAAGGAATCCCAAAGGAGGGCTGGCGGTAGTCATAAACAGCCTAGTTTTTGTGGCTGTGATCTCCAAACAGCTTCAACCGTCCAGTTCTTCACATAAAAACTCCTCTTGGGTTAGCTTTGACCTTCCTTCAAGCTCATCCCATAGATTCTTCAAGTCTATTCATATAATGATCTCTTCCTTGGAACCTTTTGTAACCTAGGGTTCCAAAGAGAGAAAATAGAAGTAGGAAACTTGTAATCCGACTCTCAAACCAAGATCTTGTGCTTTGATACCAAGTTAGAATATGAAGATGAGGGAAGAACAATGAGACAAGCTATAAGGAAGAAGAAGGAGAAGTAGAGGAGGGAGAAGAAGAGAATCGGTGGTATGGTGGAATAATGTGTTATGAGTAAAGTCTCACTAACACCAATATATTACTTCATTAAAATATTTACAAGATATTACACATACCTCCCTAAGGAGGGAAATTACACATACCTCCCTAAGGAGGAAAAGGAAAATAAAACATAACAAGATAAATTACTAAACTACCCTTAGAGAAACATAACTAATATCTCCAACACAACCTTCAAGTGTCTCTTTCTTCAAAGGGAAACTTCCCTTGTGTCTCCTTAGTCTCGTTGCATGCCTATCTCATGATTTCTTCAATCTTTTCACATAGAAGTCCCTTTCCTTGGAACCCCTTTGTAACCTAGGGTTCCAAAGAGAAGAGAAGGAAGGAAGAGACTTGAAGCTCGACTCTCCAAACGGATCTAATACCAAGTTAGAATATAAAGATGGGAAGAGAACAAGGAAATGAGAGATTGAAGAAGAAGAAGAGAAGAGAATGGTGGAATGTTGTGTAGAGAGTATTCCTCTCTAACACACACACACATATATATATATATATATTACTTCACTAATAGATTACAAGTAATTACATACACATGCCTAGGGCGGTAAAAAGGGAAAAATAAGAATTACAATATTAAATGAGTAGTGCCATAACTAGTTCCCAAACTATCCTTAGAGTGTAATCTCTAACATCTCTAACATGATGGTGATGGCGAGATGGTGATGGCGAGATGGTGATGGTGATGGTGATGGTGATGGTGATGGTGATGGTGATGGTGATGGTGATGGTGATGGTGATGATGGGGATGGGGATGGGGATGGGGATGATGGTGGTGATGGGAGATGCACAAGAGGCACCATTACACTGAACCGGAGCCAGAGCTGATGCAGTTCACAAAAGAGACTGAGTACACTCATGCCACACAGGATATGGACTATGGTGCACGTGCCCCCACACCCTACAAGAGAGGCTCATGTTAATGACTCATACCTGGTGGAGAGGAGCATGATAGCATGGACTCCATGGACATCTCGATTAGGAGCTTGACTGACACTTTGGGAAGCTTAAGTATGGAGAATGGTATTTATGGGAAGCAATTGCATGCACCATCAGCTATTTATGGCACGGGGACCACCGGTTCAGACTATAGTCAGTTTGGTCAGTCTGGACACCCTGAGGTCAGTTAGACTCCCACATTGGGTCAGGTTTTGTAGATAGCATCTTCGGTATTCCGGCCCCCCAGCCATAGATGTCAGTGCATGTTCCAGTGAGACAGGCACCACCCAATAGCGGTGGATCTCAATCCAGTTCGTTTAGTTTTAGAGATATCTACCCAAGGATATGGTGGTATCTCCCGTATGTTGCTAATGATGTTTATAGGGCTGTTGTGGGCCTATGGTAGACTTTTGAGTACTACTTCTGGCATACTATGACAAGGCCAGCCTTTGTGATTCAATCAGAACAAAACATGCTTCAACATCAGCGTCAACAATATGGTGGTTATAATGATATGGCCCTGCAATTATTTCAATACTAAGAGTCTAAGACTCTAGGATGAGTCTATTATATCTACATGTGTTATGTAATATGTATTGTAAGACCTTATGTTGTTACGTGGCTTATCTGATGTCATTTCAAATTTTAAATGTATGTGAATGTGACTCATCAGTCATCAACGTTAATTGTTAAATAATTAAGAAATTATCTATGATATCATTTAAATTCTTAAGATTATGTTGTGTCATGTGTTGATTGTGGAATGCGGATTGTGGAATAGAGCATACAACATACTAGCCTATGGTCCGAAGAGTTGGAGACTACTTACATAGGATACGAAGTCAAATAACCATTTTAGGTTTGATTTTTAAAAAACTGATGTTTCCACTATGTTGAGAAGGCCTAAAATAGGGTAAATGGCAAATTTCAAGAGCTACAAAGACCATATGGCCACCAAGACCAACCACCGAGTCGACCGAGAAAAAAATACATGATCTCGGAGAGATCTCGCTTTTTTGGATCAGCAAGATGGGGGGCAAGAGCGAGATCTTAAACCTTGGTGTTGTGTTGAGTCGGTAGAGAGGGAAAGGGTGGGTTAATGGCAGGGTGATTATTAAGATGCCCAACCCAGGATGGGATTAAGTGGTGTGTTGGCAGCCCAAGCCAGATGAATGGCTTCATCTGGCTTGGGCAGAGAGGGGGGAGATGGGCCCAATGGTACGATGGGTGAGATAGGATGGATGGGCCTGGTGGATGGGCCCAGATGGGTACTAGCTGAGTAGTGAAGGGCAAGGAGGGATGGGTTAGGAGATGGGTCCTCCCCCAAGGGCTCCCAACGGAAAGGGCCAAAGGGGGGGTAAAAGGGGAAGATGGTTACTGTTTCCATGTTACATCATGTTGCATATAAGCATAATTATATAAAATAATCGTTGCTATATTACATATACCGCATGCCTAGGCAGGCATCTTGTTGCATAGGCACCCCTCCAATGCCTTGGGTCACCTTGACAATTATGAGTCACCTAGTCACTTACCGATTGGAGTATCTACCATTCTCTCCAATCGGTAATGCTTTGCTGCCCTGTCTTCTCTCTACAGTTCTTATTATTATTGACTGTTCCAGATCTGAAACTGATACACATAGTAAACAAGTTTTAAGACTAGAATAGCTCAGACTATATACGATAGAAAATTTTACTGTATGTAAAGAAGTTATATGACTTGTATCACAAAGTTAGCAGCAAATTCTATTCAGATTCTCTGGAAGTAATACATAATTCTAGTATACAATGGCTGGTAGTATGTTCCTTCAGAGCATCAGCTGGCATGCAATACAAAAAAAAGAAGTATTAACTTACCCAAACCAAACAATAAAATGCTCACAATATGAATGAAAACCTCATACCTGGTTTAGACAAAACTCAAAAGACTGAACTGCTTTGTCAAAGGGACAGTATAGAGATGCATTCCAGGCCAATGTTACCGCTAAGATAAAATTGCTCTCTAGTTCATCCAGTTCAATCTGTCAAATTAGTACTCCCAATTTAAAATCATCTATATATTTTACTGCAACCAGAGAATAAAAACAAGACCGAAAACCAACATATCATATAAGATTTGCAGAATTATCAATTTTTGTAACTATATCAGAGGATCCTAAAAACAAAGCAAGCCATCTACAATTAGGCAAACAATGACCGAAATTTCACCTGAGGAATAAAAAAGTAGAAAGAACCGGTCTCATACTTCAGGGAAGATGATTTTGTTTCAAAACTAATACCCATGAACCCATAAGCCCTAATCAATGGCGAATCTGAGACATATCTGCAGAGAAGTTGATGGCAATGAATTTAATATCTACAGCCAATCCCCATGAACAGCTCACTAAAATGATTACGAAGTTATTCTATCTACACTTCTAAAATGTTTGTTCAATAAAGCTAACAAACCTACTGAATTCCACTTACCGTAGGAGAGCTAAAACAATGAATATTTAAGCTAATACAAATAAAAATGTGCAACGTATCAAACTAAACATAATTCAAAGAAGGGATAAAATAGGAAGGAGGCAGCCAAATTTGGCAAGAGAACGGCCCCAAGCTGATATTAAAAATACAAAATAACCCCCCAAAAGAAACAAGAATCCAAACAGAAAAATCAAGTATATGGAAAGCATCATATTCAATCTGACATGCCAATGAATAAACAATAAGAACTTCAATGGAAGACAACAATTTTGCAAAATGAAACCTTTAATGTAAGGCGAGGCACTGTTTTTTGTTGGTCACCTGAAGGGAGGAAGGGTTCCTGATGTTCTTGGACTTTGTGCCTTCCCTTTCTTTCTGTGTCTCCGCTCCTCTCTTTCTTTTGAGGCTTTTGTGTTTTCACTGTCCTTCTCGCTGTTTGATATTAATGAGCCCAAATAAGTACTAGGCCTGGCAAAGAGCCTCCAGCTCGGTCATGGGTATGACGAGCTCCTGTCTCGGCCTTTGTCCCACCGAGCCTCCAGATCGGTCATGGTTAGGACAAGCTCCTGGCTCGGCCTTCGTCCCACCGAGCTGGAGGCTCGGTCATGAGCAGGACGAGCTCTTGGCTCGGCCTTCGTCCCATCGAGCCTCAAGCTCGATCATGGGTAGGACGAGCTCCTAGCTCAGCATTCGTTCCACCGAGCCTCCAACTCGACCATGGGTAGGACGAGCTCCTAGCTCGACCTTCGTCCCACCGAGCCTCCAGCTCGGTCATGGGTAGGACAAGCTCATAGACCTTCGCCCCCCACCGAGCCTCCAACTCGGACTTTGTTCAACTGAACTCCCAGCTCACTTGTTGTCTGAGTTAAGCCCTTTCTTGACGACCTTCCCACACAGACTTAGCCATAGCTGGTGAGAGGCAGAGGTATCTCGCACTACCAACTCAGCAAGATATTTTTTCTCCCCCTGAACTTGCGAAACCTTATCCATACAAGGACTTTTTTTTAAGAGGATTCTTTGCGCAGGGAATATACTTCAGGTAGGAATTTTCATCATTGTTGCTGGAAAGGACTCTATGGCGGATCTTCCACAAAGATCCTAACTCTTAACAAACCAGGAATACTCCGAGAATCAAATCAAGAATCAAGGAAGAATCCCCCACCAAACACTCTGCCCCGCATAGAACATGGAGTAACACAGTCAGATCCTAGCCTATAAATACTGGAGGTAAGCCCCCAACAACGGGGATGGATTCTTAGAGAAAGAAAAGATTGAATTACATGTTGCTGATTTCTGACTTAAGCATCGGACGGTTTTTGTGCCGGTTCAGCCCAGTGCTCCCTGTTGACCATCTATATGTGCAGGTCCCGTTGAACACTAGGAGCCCTCCTTAGCAGATTGAACCTATCAGAATTCGTCGCATCAGATTGGAGTCGTCTGTGGAACCAGGACATAAAAGCCTAACTCTCTCAAATGCAGTTACGAAGCGACCGTATTGTATCACCACGAAGCGACCGTATTGTATCACCACCTGGTCATATGGGAGGATCCTCCTGATCTCGACGTCCAACGAACACTCAGGGCCAGCCCATTTCTGGACTGGAACCACTAACACCAGTTGAGGGGCCTGTACCACCCCCACCACCTATAGAAGAGGGGGCAGGCGTGGTGCCCCTACCACCACCTTCGGTGCCAACAGCGGCTGTGGCGCCAAACCCTACATCACAACCCCCACCTCGGACTTCAAACCTTCAGATCCTAGAAGTCAACGAACAAATTCAGGACCTACAGATGCAGATGCTCAAGACTAAGAACCTAGTTAGAAACTTCATTCAACAGTTTGGTTCGGCGTTGCCCACCACACCAGTCCAACAGGTGAATGTGTGCACGGCACCTTCAGCCCCAAGGCGTAGTCATACTGGGTTGACAAGCCCCCGTAGGCAGAGGTCAACATAAGAACCACGCTGAAGTGATCGACCAAAAGTTAACCACCGCGCCCAAACCCAGTAGAGGTCACTAGGCAACAGTGTGGCCCCTTCAGAGGATCCAAGGCCACCACCAAGGCGTTCAGCCCTAGTCGAACCTCCATCCCACACACCGAGGTGAATCGTGAATGCTCTGGAAGAACACGAACCAGTATTGAGGCCATACGGGATATGCGAATGCTGGGCCGAACTCACGAATCAAGAGACGAAGTACGTTCGTGGCACAGGTCCGAAAATGTTGAGCGGCAACCCCATGGAAGAAGCCCAACTCGGACTGACAGACGGGCCAAGAGAGTTCATGTGAGGCCGCAAACGGAAGCAGAATCAGAGAGGCGAGATCTAAAGCGATGTCTCTAACGTTTGAGTGAGAAGGTAGACGGCTTACAAAAGCCAACCTCAGACCTAGCGGTAACCCCAGCTCACAATGCTTTATTTGACGAATTGATGGACGTGAATAAGCCAAGAAACTATAGCGTCCCGGCTCATAATGCCTTATATGACGAATTTTAAAGTGTTTTGAAGCATACATGATGCTTGTTATGTTACACCATATTTGATTTTGTTGTATTAGGTATATTATTGAAAAATAGTTATTAAAAAATATTTTAAGTAAGAAAAAATATAAGTAGCTACAATATACTTTTAGTGGTCTCATATGATGTGCCTAAGTAATAATGACTTATTTTTCTATGCATCAGTACTAAGGTGATATACAATGGCTAACAGAGGAGGCAACGAGGAGGGCGGGAGAAGAGGGAGAGGAGGTAGGAGACGTGATAGTAGAGTATTGCATGGAAACATGGAGTGTCGACTGATGGTGATAAAAGGAAAACAGAGTGAAACTACTGCCACAGAAGATTATGCGTGGTGAAGCCACAAGACTTAAACAACATTTGGTTGGAAATTGCTCATATGTGGCTACATGCACTAAAGTATCAGATGATATTGCCAGGACCATAGCTGAAGACATAAAGGGAGGGAATAAGAGGAAAGCGGCAAAGGAGAAGGTGAGGGTAGAATTTGAGGAGGCACTTCATGCTCCCATGCATCGTTATGATGATGATATTGATGATGGCAGTGACGACCCTTTATATGTACCTGATGATATATAGACAGCTAAAGAGGCTAGAAATTGGTGGCAGGCACAAGCATTGAGCCGAGGCAGTCAACGTTAGGAGGATAGATGCATAGATGATAGAGGAGGAGCGGTCCATCTAAAGCAGGAGGTGGTGGATCTTCACAGCCTAGGTTGCCATTTAGGAGAACATAGAGTACAAGGGGTGCCCCACCTCCACCTCCACCTCCACCTCCAGTAGTATCACCACGAGTGATTGTGAACCCCATACTATAGCAGGATCCTGGTAGGTATAGGGAAAAAGGCAGCAAGCAACATAAGATAAAGGGGATGTGGACTAATATTAAGGCTTATGTTGGAGAGGTTATGTCTAAGTGGATGTTATTTCATAGCATCACAGCAAACACCGCTACAAGTCCCTATTACCAGTCGATGCTTGATGTTGTTGTTGAGGCTGGACTAGGTATAAATGGGCCCACTACATACAAGGTGATGAATGTGTATTTTCCACAGCAGAAAAAAAACTTGAAAGAGTACATAGATGAGTTTAGGGTATTATGGGAGAGCCATAGGGTCACCATTATGTGTTATGGTTGGACACGGCCAACGAGAAAGTCATCATCAACATTATGGTTTATTATGATGGACGGATAATTTTTCTGAAATCTGTTGATGTAACTAAAGAAACAAAGGATGCAAAAAACATCTACAAGCTATTGAAGGAGGTAGTGCAAGTGAGTGGGATAGATAACATTGTTTAAATTGTGATGGACAACAAAAGCAACTACAAGAAGCCAGTCAGAAAATGATGAACAACAACAAATACCAACTCTTTTGGTCTCCTTGTGCAATACACTATATTGATATGATGTTGACGGACATGGGGAAGCTCAAAATTGTGAAGAGTGTGGCTGAGAGGGCGAGGCAAGTGAGCACATTTAGATATAATCATGGGTTTTCATTGAACCTACAGAGGGAGAAGTGCGAGGGGGACTTGATTAGGCCCGGTCTCACAAGATTTGCCACCAATTATGTTGCACTTAAGAGTTTTGAGTCGAAGAAAGTCAATCTTAGATTCATGCTTGCCTCTGAGGAGTGGTTTGGGTGGAGGGAATCAGGATCCCCTAGTGGTAAGGCAGCACAAGCAACAATTTGATCAGATGAGTTTTGGGTAACAATTGGGTAAAGTGGTGAAAATTGTCACCAATTGTTGGTGTATTGGGGATGGTGGATTATGCT
>CM040962.1:24835613-24869036 GCA_022985045.1 Macadamia tetraphylla | reverse complement strand
TAAGAAACTTACTAGATTGTGTTTAACCTGTGCAAAGGTCGTCCGGCCAACTGTATGGGACATCGTTTGTGCTTTTCTGCTCTCTTTGTTTTTGTTAGATTTAGTCTATCATACATCAAACTCATCATTAAATTATATATCTCATAGAATTAAGTAAAACTCAGCAACAACCATTTTATTATCATGGCTTCTTAGACCCACACATCCGACAACACTAATTTCAGCTTTGCATTATTCACTTTTAAGAGAATAACATAATCAAATATGGACTCAGAGTAAAGGGCGTACCCAACGCACAAGGTTCCCGCCACTGCGGGGTCTAGGGAAGGTCATAATGTACGCAGATTTATCCCCACTTTTGCAGGGAGGCTACAATGATGATTTATGAATAAAAAAGATATGACAAGGCTAATCACTTCTATCAATGTACTGTTGTGCAAATTTGCACTGCCCTAAGGTTTTTTTTATCATTTTTTTTTCATGCATAAAGGTTTTTGTTTAGTATCACAGAACTTAAGGGGAATAAATATTTGTCAGGGTAAGGAAACCAAATTCTGAAGGTGGGTTGATAAACATAAGTTTGCAAAGGATCAGTTGAATGTTCTAATAAAGTTCATTAGAATAATCTTCAAATAGAAGTACTGAAGTAGGGTACTGGACATTGATGAGAAAATTTTTATTTTATTGATATAGTAAGGCAGAAGCATAAAATTAAAGACTGGTCACCTAGAAATAGACACCCAAAAGCTCAAGCCATGGAAGATCAGAGTCTGACATTAAGATATTCACCCCATCTACACGCAAACATAAAACAGAGGAGAGACTATGAAGAAGCCCTCCATGGAAGAGTAGTGAAAGATCAAATATCATCCAAGTGGGAAAAAACTGTTAGAAAGCCATTACATTGATAGTTGAAGAAACTAGAATTTAACACCCATCTAGTCCGTCGAAACCTAATTGAGAATTGAGATAGGTCTATGATTTGAAAAGTTAAACCAATTCCATAATGAGATCAAAACAACATAACTGAGACTGAAATTAGCCTGAAATCAACTCAGATTTGACTGAATCAGTATAGTGAAATGAACTAAAACCAAAGACTCAAAAGGAATAAGAAAAAAGACCAAGCGGCACAAGAAGCACCAAATTCGTCTCTCAAGATCAAGCAACAACATCAAATTTTAGATAGGATACTCTCTAATAGACCACGTCATCTATCTGAGTCATCTAAGGAGATAGACATTGTCACGCAAGAGATAGACGCTGACCAAGTGTAGCAACAAACCCACAACTAATCTATCTCTTCCCCTATAAAACACGTCCCTATTCTTATCTTGTACCTTCTTATCTCATGTAACCGTGTATTTGAGTAACATAAATACAATGAACTCACATGAATTAATGTGAGAAACCATTACGTAACTTCTACACTCTCAATGTACTTTTGAGAGTCAACATCTAATTTTAAGCTTCCTTACAGTCCTATATTTTTCAGGTTATACAAGGGCAAAGTACCTTTGGTTGTGAACTCATGGGCTGAGGATGCAAAACGAGTACCCTTCACTGTCCCTCCATTCCTAGATAGATCTATATCTCCATTCCTAGATAGATCCATATTAAGAATAGACAACCACTCAAAATTGAGTTCAGCAGTGATGAATTCTGATTGATGTATCCAATATAGAAGCCCTATATCAAGAAGAGAAAAATGCACTGCTGGGGAGTTGTATGAATACCCATTGTCTTTTGCAGTTCAATTGGTGCAAGATGAAATCAACTCAATGAACGATGACTACATTCGGTCACACATAGGTTGGGTTTTCCTTTACAGCTGCTGTGTCAGTCATTTTGATACTAGAGATTTTGGGTGGTGCAAACCAGTACAATCAGGTTGTGTAACATTGTTGGAAAAGTAGTTGTTTTGTCCCTGAAGAAAATAAAGAGGTAGATTCATCAACCAAAAAATAATGCTCAATATTAGAATTAAAGAATCATACCTAATCATCGTGTACTACTAGGATGAGACGTAGGATCTCTGGAAAGTACTCTGCAAGATAGCAAACAATAGTCATGGACAATATTCAAAAAAAAGAAAAAAAAAAAGAATGAAAGAAATACAATTTTGGGCTTGATCTTTAAGGTTCTAGGGTTTTTGGAAGAAAACCCAAATCAATAGGATGTTCATGAACAAGGGGATGAAGTGGAAGATGAAAAAACAGAGAGAGGGGTAGCATAAACAGACACTTGCAAAGTATAAAAGAAGCAGTTATGAATTACCTGGTTCTGTCTCTTAGTCAAGAGAGAGAGAGAGAGAGAGAGAGAGAGAACAGGGGAGAGATCAAGAGAGCTGCTGGGAATCAATGGTTGTCGATCTGGTCTATCTCTCAGTCGAGTGACGGAGAGAGATCTGGTTCTATCTCTCAGTCGAGCGAGGGAGAGAGAGAGAGGTGTGAAGAGAGTAGAGTCGTCTTGGAGAGAGAGCTGTACCAAGAAAAAAAAACGAGAGATAGAGAGAACAGAGGAGAGATGGAAGGAGCCACGATCTCTTAGAATTAATCGTTGGCTGGAATCCCTAAATTAGAGGACATTAACATGATATGGAAGAGATTGAGAGGGATTAAGAGAAACAGAGCGAAATTGAGTGAGGGGCGATTGAAAAAAAAAAATCGCCCTAAGAAAAGGAATGGGAAAAATTTGGGCGGGAGATTGGATTTTTGCTGGGAAAGTATTTGGTGAATGGATCAGGTTCACGTACGAGAACATGGTCCATGGATTTAGAATCTATCAAATGAATAAAGAGAAAATTGATTCTAAATCCACGGAACAGAGTCGTTCTCTAATATTCTCATACGTGAACCTGATCCGCTCTCAAGTATTTGTATTACCTTTGATTATGGTCTTTGACGACTTTTGCTTAGTAATGCCCCTATAGACCAGATATTAAATAGGGATCTAATCATAGCAAGAATCATATATAAAATTTTCATATTTTGTCCCTAATTTTAAATGTAATTAGGTGTAATCCCCTCGTCTTGAAAAAAATATCTACTGTACTCCTGATGCATAATGTCGTGATGGCATGAACCCCCCGGCGGTCCTAAGCCATATCCATAGAGCTTGGGTTAAAATTTCAAACTCTGAGGGTGGGTTAGGGTTGAAGTTGCTGAACCAAACCTAAACCTATGTCAGGGCTAATCATGGTCAACTCGGCCCGCCCCAGCCTTGCCCTGAGGGTGGGTTAGGGTTAAATTTTTTTTGCCTTGAGTTAGGGTTTGGCCGGGCTCAGGCCCAGCAAAGGGAATGATGGTTATTATATAGACATGCAACGATGGTCTGAATTGAAGCAATGGTGGTTGTTTTGTAGCCGCTGCCTTTCCGTTGCGATCCTCCATCCCAACACCGGTCGCTACTCGTCACTGGCAACACCAACCACGTATTGGCCTCTGCATCATCCCTCCATTAGCTTAAGCATCATCGGTGCAACACAAGTCACTGCAAACACCAGCAACATTAGTCATCAACCTGCAACCACAACCATCCAACCTCTGTTAATTCTGCCTGGAATGGAATTAGATCTAAATTTGCAGTTGTTTCCTGGGTGGGGCTGGTTTGGAACACATCTCTCCCCCCAAGACTCTCTCTCTTAGGATGGCATTGGAGTTTTGGGAAGTTGCCCACTGATGATCTGATCTAGGCAAAAGGTATTCCTTTCCCCTCTAGGTGCGAGCTATGTGGTGCGTCTTCTGAGACCTTTTTCCATATTTTCTTTGATTGCGCCTTTTCAATTGGAATTTGGAATGGTGTGCTGGATCTCTTCAATTTAGCCTGGGCGGGGTGTAGTTCCTCTTCTGATTTGCTCTCTTGGTGGAAAAGAAAAGGTAGAGGATGGTGCTTGAAAATTCCCTGGGAGGTCAGTCTGTTTTGCTGCATTGATGCTATTTGGATTGAAAGAAGCCAGAGCTGCCGAGGAAAGATTTCGAGGACAAAACTTAATTATCAATGCCATTAAAGGAGAGATCAGTTTTATCTGCAGCAAACTAGCAATTTATCCTAAATCAGTAGCTGATCTAATTATTTGCAAAAAATTCAATTTCTCCATTTCCTCACAGGGTGGGCGGTCAATCTTGGAGATTCATTGGTGCAAACCTCTTCTTGATTGGGTGAAACTTAATGTTGACGGTTGCTCTCTCAGGAATCCGGGTAGAGCGGGAGTTGGAGGAATTTTTAGAGACCATGATGGCAAAAAAATCCGCTGTTATAATTTCTTTTTGGGAATATCGACCAATTTTATGCCTAAGGTTTGGAGCATTATAAGGGGCATAAGGATTGCTTGAGAGCTGAATATCTCTCGCCTTTGGATTGAGTCCGATTCCACTGTTGCGGTGTTCATATTCCAGCATTCCCTCATCTCTTGGTTTATCCTTCAGGAATGGGAATCTTTGGCTGATTTTTTTAAGATGTATCGAGTGGAAGATATCCCATTGCTACAGAGAAGCCAACCCCGTCACAAACTTCCTGGCTAAGGATGTGGCCAAGTCTAGCTTTGATAGTGACGATGTGCAACTTACCCCTCGTATGGCTACTGAGCTGCAATTCGACATGGACCGGCGGTCTCGCTTTAGATTTGTGAACTCTCTGAGGTAGTAGTTGTGAGCCCCTGCTGATGGGAAGCCAAAGGTTGAGGCTTACTTCTTGCTTTGTATTATATTTTTTCTTTTCTTCCACTTATTAATATAATCTGATCTTCTAGCAAAAAAAAAAAAAGAATGGAGGAGCTGGCAAGGAATAGGGCTCAATTTTTGGGTGGAAAATGATAGATATTCATGACATTAATACATAAATACTACATTATATATTCCCTATTACGACTTGTAATAACATTATTTCACCTTCCTCATTGCATTGCAACCAATAGCGGCAGCCTCAAAATATTTTTATATTCCACAGTGTTTAGTAGGAAACGCCGCCCATGTTATTATGTGTAGAGGAAAGTCCATAAATATTCTTATGTACCACGGCATTATGGAATAAACGCCCCTAAGTACTCATATATACGGCGGAATTTATTACTAAATGCCTCAAATATTCTTATGTACCATGGCATTATGAAATTAATGCCGCCAATAGGATTATATACTGCAGTATTTTTCAATAAAAGCCCCTAAATACTCATATATACAACGGCATTTATTACTAGATGCTTCGAATATTCCTATATACTACGGCATTATTTCATAATGCCGCCAATAGGATTATATATTGCAGCATTTTTCAATAAATGCCTCCAAATGCTCATATATACTGCGGCATTTATTACTAAACGCCTCAAATATTCTTATATACCATGGCATTATGAAATAAACGCCGCGAATGGGGTTATATGTTGCGGCATCTTTTAGTAAACGCCTCAAAATACTCATATATATGGCGGCGGTCTGTACAAAATGCCGCCTATTGTGTTATAAAAGACGGCTTTTGCTGGAAAACGCCATTGAATGTTTATATTTAACGGCATTTATAGGAAACGCCGCCAAAGGCCTTCACTCAAGTGCCGCCATTGACCACTTTTTTTGTAGTGATTGGGTGTGGGTGCAGTCAAAAGTAGTGTATTGAGTAGGTACGAAGCCTTTACAGGCACTACTCTGGAGATGTAGGTAAATTACCGAACCTCGTAAAAATCATGTGCTATGGATGCTTGTTGTTTGCATTTTATATGGAAGTGTGTAGAATATAGAACGGGTGTGCACACTTGGAAGTGCCTATGAGAGGCTGAGTGTGCATACGACTGTGTGCAAATAGGGACGGGTATATTAGGTTTTTCTTAGCCAAACATCGGACAGTTTTTTAGGGATCGAAATTGGACTCACTGATTCACCCCTCTCAGTGATTGCCGGGTCACAATAGATGCGTTGGGCAAGCACAGATTCCCGCTTCCTCTAGAGTAATGATTGTTTCCTCTGCCGATGGCCATGCTAAAGGTGGAGGTTTCAAGTGGCTTTAGGGGTCTCGAGCTTGTCCCCTTAGTCTTGGTTTCTTTGTATTTGCTGCTTAATTTTCTTTAATAAAATTCTAATCTTTAGTAAAAAAAAAAAGACCCATTGGTCCCATAGTGGTTAAGCCCACTTGAGGGAGATAGGCCCAGCCCACCTATTGTGGGACTATGTTATGGGTGTGGAGACAACTATTTTGTAGTCTTTATGGTCCCTACACTCACCATAATGTGAGAATACAGGATGCTCACAGAGCTGCGAGAAATCCTTGTGGGAGACTATAGAAGACCTTAGAGGGCTAGTTTGTTCATGATTATATTTGTTGGACGATTCTTCAAGCACGAGGAACCCCAAAGCTTGTGGAGGCTTCCCAAACCACTATACAAGTACAATTTTAGTCCCTAAATGGTTCCCTAATTCATATTCTTTGTCAATAACAACTCTCCAATGATTATGTGTGTTTCTAAGGGTTGAGAAGAGAAGATTTTTCGGACTAATTTTTTCAACAAATGGTATTAAATCCACCCTTCTGAAACTTAGATCCCTTAGAAACCAAAAAAATCAAAATTTTTGAGTAAAAAATATTGATTTTGGGAGGGATTTCGTCGGAAAACGGATGCTGCAGAATTTTCTACAGTCAAAACCAAAGTATTTTTATATGTAAACGTACGGCTCATTGTTTGAGATTTTAAAATGTAACTGCAAGCGTACGGATCAGTGTAACTATGGGTCGAACACAGGAACAACAACCACTTTATTTATTTATTTTTTTGCTTCTTTTAATAATGCGAAAGTGAACCGATTAATGGTTGTGATCTAATTTTAATTACCGTCCTAAACTATGTATCTAAAATAACGTCCTAACCATTCGTCATCTAAGAATTTAAATACGCAAGCCACGCAATTAAAATTTAATAAATAAATAACTGAAAATAAACACCCCACGTAATTAAAAAGCAATGAAGAAAAAAAAAATAAAAGATTAAATCAAAAACAAAAGTGCTTACATTAATTGAATAAAAAGAACTTATAAAAGTGTTTAAAGCATAAACCTAGAACTAGAGCTAGAGAAAGAGATAGAGCAACTAAAAAAAAACCCTAGAAGAAGAATGAAGTGTCTCCTCCCCTTGTGTTAATTCTATTATATAGATAATGGGGGAGGGAAGCTAACGATTTTTGCTTCTAAAAAAAATATTTTTTTTTATCTTGTCGATGAAGTGGAGAGAGAAAAGAGAAAACGTGTGGAGAGAGAACTCCCACGATTTTTTTAAACTTTTTTTTCCTATTTTTTCTCTATTTTTTATTTTTCTCTCTTCTTGCACAAGAAACCCCCTTTGGCTGATTTTTCTTGCTTGGATTTAGATAATATTCTATTTTAATGGAAAATTCCATCCATGCCCTTGTCTTTTCTTCAACTAAGAGGTTTGAACTTGAGACCTAATAAGGAAAGGATTTTACACATCACAACTCACCAATTACGCTAGTTAGTTGTTGTTATAAAAAATGAATCTTCAATCACTTAAGAATGTGGTCCATCGATCCTTATTGGTATTTGAAATATTTCTTATACCCTTGGGACAACTGCAGATGGGTTGGTTCTGCATCTCGGTTTAGTTCTGATCCATTATTCTTTTTCTGACCCGAAAAGAATAATCACTTGTACGGTTGACCAAATGAATGTGTACATGCAATTGAACATATCCATCTTGCTCAGAATTTCATCCTCTTCGCAACCATGAAAAGAAATAGGACCTCTTTATGTGTAAAATTGGAGATATAGTGTCCTTAAGGCCTTGAAAATATAAAACTTACAAAAAGAAAGTAAAACCCAAGGTAGCTCCATTCTAAATATATAAAATGCATATTTTACTACACTAGATTTCACACATAAATGTGCTCATCAGAATTTTCCCACACTTAGACTTCGCTAGTCCTCGAGCAAAATAAAATGAAAAAGAATAAAAAAAAAAAAAAAAAAAACCTAACTCACTTTCATAGGAGTCACGGTTGCACTTAGCATATGCAATAAGCCTTTAAACCCCTATGTCACCGCTAGTAGACGAGTTGTGTCTCGTGGGTGTTTGTAGTGAATATATACCTAAAATTCAGAATAAACAAGTCTCAACCTTGGCTAAAGGTAAAGGCCATACCGATCCGGAGCAAAGATAATTCCTCTTACAAGGGATCCCACACTTAAACTTTTATTACCCTTTATCAATTCCAGGCACTAGAATATTTCTTAATTTGGAACTCACTTCGTCTCTTCCAAACCATCCTTATCTTAAGGCAAATCCAGTTGTGAAGAAATAGGGAACCAATGACTAAGGCGTTGGAGTGTTTTTGACCAAACATGTTACCTAGCATTAATGACATTTACACATTTTTTTCTCATTTTTTAGCTTAATAAACTCTATTCTACTCCACTACTTTTGGCCTGAATGACATGGTGGAGCAAACACCAGACACCTAAGTTACTATGTAGTTTCGCTTTTTGCATATGCCTACTAAGATAGTGATGCTAGAGTTCTTTCAGAAGTTTTCTCCTTAGGAATTTCGATCAAGACACCACACTTTCTGAGGCACAATGCCCTATCTAGTTCCAAGGGAATAAACTCTTAATCTTCTTTATACCGTATTGCATACTTCATTTAAAATTGTGCATTTGTCAAATCATGCCAAATTAAAAAGAATGTCTCAACTCGAAATCAAAAGTATAAGGAATCCACAGACTTATTGTCACACCCCGTTCACACTGAACCGGAGCGGTGACCGAGTTAACACCGGTTAACCAAAACTGCCAGATCATCGAATCAGTTCCATCACAAATACGCACAACTAACATAAGTTCATCAGATCAGCGTTTTACCTGTGAATAAATCCCATATACTTGATACCCGAATTGCGATACAATAATTATATACATGTGGGTCCGAAGGCATGATAATTACACAATAAAAGTACAATTCATATATCAAGTATATACAGAAATCATCAAAACAATCGAGTACATCTGCTCAGATAAGGTCGGAGCTCACCGCATCAAGGGTTGTGCCCACTCGGTATCACATAGAAGAGCTCACTCGGCCTCGAGTGGAGCTCAAGACGGCCTCAAAGGTGGAGCTCACTGCCTCAGACTCGTCTCGTGCACGCCTCTGACGAGCGCACGTGCTCTAACTCCTCAGGGGTCCACCAGTCCTCTTCAGGAAACTCGACTGTGGGACCCACCCCATGCTCCTCAGATGTATGACCTGCAAAATCATCTAAAAAGAAAGGGTGCACACGTGGGATGAGCTCACTAGCTCAGTAAGTAGAAAGATGGACCACACACAACAGTCCACACATCACAACACATCATATGCACTACATGCCATGCTATACATTTTAAATTACATCCACCTAAGCAACATTACTAAGTCCTTGGTTTTAGTGCTACTACAACCACAAGGCTGGATACTCGGCACGAGCCTAACTCCCTCCTGACACGCCCATAGGGCATGGAGAAGGCCCACCGTGAGTACTCGGAAAAGTAAAGACAATGCCATCCATCGACTCTCAATGAAATGTAAATGACGAAAATAAAGGTTGACTCAAAGAATTTAAAAGCAAGACGATTGGCCCTCTTGAATGTACCACCGGTTGCCAATCGTCCTACATGACCCGTCGCGTAATGCCTAACCGCCACAAAGGTCCGACAACCGACCCTCGCTTCCCCAAATGATAACCCAACACCTTAACCCTGTTGGGAAGGGTCGAGCATGGGATGGTGAGAATCCTAATACCGCATGCTCCTATATGACAACAGTACGACTGCATAGTGCCTTCGTGTCCTATTCCACGGGCCACCCATGCATTCGTTTCCAAGCCGACTATGGCATCTAGTCTATCAATGCATCATGCACATGGTTTTAAGTATCTCCGATACTGATACGATACCCTCCGATACGTATCTTAAATTTAGTCGACCGATACGATACACACCGATACGATACATTGAATTTTTTAAATCATTTCGTATCGATATATATCCTATAATACATACCGATATGCATCAATACACCACTAATACACATCGATACGATACGATATGCCTCGATACGACTCTATGAAAAATATAAAATTGAGGTAAAATGTACGTTTCGGTATGTATTGGTACGTATCGGTGAGTATCGATATATATCGGTACGTATCGGTGAGTATCGATACGTATCGGCGCTACGGTCATATAATGGCCAATATGGGTAATTTTTCAGAAAAAAATGATTTTTTGAAGGGTTTTTGTTCCAAAGCTGCTGTCAGCCATATTTCTCTCTAACTAAAGTGGATATCAAGGTTGGGAACAAGGATTTTACATTTATGGGACAACTATAGACCATGAATTCTTAGTACGATACCCTCAATTTAGTGTTTATGCATAATACATGTTATTAATAGCTTTTTTTAACAAATTCTTTATGCAAAAGTGTTTAAAAAAATGTTTCCTATCCATTTATGTGTGTATCTTTAGCGTATCTTAGTGTATCTCCGATATGATACGATACCCTCCGATACGTATCTTAATTTTGGCCGATCGATACGGCGATCGATACCGATACTTTAATCCTTGATCATGCACAATGATGTCCACAATCAACATATAAACATCTCATTCAATTGGCAATTGAAAAATAAACATAGAACATATGCACATCAATATATGGAATGACTAGACTACATAGCATATTCATGATGGCATGACTAGAATAGATATATTTAAATGAATGCCAAACAATGCCTTGAAACAAGGCCAAACGTCCTCTCCCCACTTACCTGTAGCGTACGAGGATTCCCGCTCAGACGGGTGAGATCCGTCTTGAATCGGTCGGATTTGGTGAACCTAACATAATTGAGCGAGGTTAGTACTTCACCATTTTAGGATCAAAATTAATGAAACCGATGTCAAAATTGTGTTTAGAACGTCAAAAGAAGGTTACACGTCCGATTTGGGTCCAATCGGACGTAAGGATCACCTCGGGCCACACGGGTGGGTCGAAGTGGTCAGTCTGCCCACCGGTCCTCACTCCGCGTCCGGTAGGGGCCGCGGTTGTACCCCGGTCCTACCTCGGTTGGGCTGAAGGCCCCGCCCTCTCAGTGGGTGCCACAAAGGGTAGGGGCCACGGTTGTACCACCGGTGCTACCTAATCGGTCTTGCGAAAAGACACTATTTCTTCCCCATTTTCTCCATTCTTTGGGGAATCAAATGGGGCTTTTCCCCACCCATTCTTCACACCTTCAAGGTCCTATAGGATGGTTCTAACCTAGATCTAGGTTAGATTCAAGTGAGGGAAAACCATCTTACCTTCTTTGCTCAAGAACGACTTCAAACCCTCCAAATCACTTCAAATCCACAATGTTCATTCCACCTTGTCAATATCTCTTCAAATCCTTCAAGATCAACACATAAATCATCTATTAAACCTTAGATTCATCATTTCAAAGGGGATTTACAAGATCTCAAGAAACCATACTCGAATCAAGGGTTTAAAGCTTGGATATGGTGAATGTTCACAAAACCCAACTTTGCTTACCTCTAACTGTAGATCTAGATTTGAAGATCACTCTCCGACCGAATGGGAAGATCGAGCTCGCACCCTGAAATCCCTCTTTTCTTCCTCTTCCTTCTCTTCCTTTCTTCTTCCCTTTCTTTTCTCTCCTTTTACTTTTCTCACCAACGTACGGGGTAATAAATGGAAAAAAAGAAAATCATAAAGCTTTATATATAATTCCTAATAAGTGAAAAAAGGCACATGGATGGGTCACTGTGGGTGGGTGTACCCACGTCCTCCCCACCGAGGGCCAAAACTTGGGATTTTGATCGGGTTCGGCCTCGTGCGAATCCCACCCTGCATCTGATGTAGCATACGATATACCTTAAAATACGGATATAATACTGTTTATCGTACATGGCCTTATGGTAGGTGCATGTACACGGCTCGCACTCCGCCTCTTCTAGCACTGGCTCGGTCTTGTCGGGCCAGCCGGTGTTTAAGGTCACCCGTGCCATCATAGCCCATAAGGAACCCGCCTAATTTGCTCGCTCGGTTCTGCATGGTTAAACGGTTCAACCGCGAAATCGACGGGTTTAAGAAGCGGGGTATTACATTACCCCCCCTTCTGAAAAATTTCATCCTCGAAATTGAGTACCTGGTTGATTAAAAAGATGAGGGTACTTGGCTCGCATTTCTTCTTCTACCTCCCAAGATGCTTCTTCAAGTGAGTGACCAGCCCATCGCACCTTTACATAGGAAATGGAGCATTGAAGGGTTTTCACCTTACGGTCCAAAATTTCAGTGGCGTTCAGATAGGTCATATCAGCTTTTAGGTACTCGTTCCACGGGTAGTACATGAGATGGATCATGCACGTATCTCTTCAAAGATGGATATATGGAATACATTGTGAACATCCCCAAGTGAAGGTGGCGAGCAAGCATGTAGGCTATGAGCCAACCCGGATAAGATCTCAAATGGTCCGATGTATCTTGGGCTCAACTTCCCCTTTCGTGAAACCTTTGCAACCCCTTAGTAGGAGAGATCTTGAGAAATACCTTTTCTCCTGGCTGAAATTCAATATCTTTTCTTGGGTGTCCGCGTAGCTCTTTTGACGGATAGCTGCTTTAATCCGTTCTCTAATAACGCCGACTTTGTCACAAGTCATTTGTATCATTTCAGGTCTTAACATTGACGCTCACCTACCTCATCCCAATACAAAGGAGTCCTGCATTTTCGCCATATAATGCCTCATAGGAGCCATCCCAATTGTAGCTTGTAATCGTTTTATATGCAAACCCATAAGAGGTATATATTCTTCCCAACGCCACTCATCTCCATTGCACATGCCCGGCATGTCTTCTAATATCTGTATGGTTCGCTCCGATCGACCATCCATCGTGGGTGAAAAGTCGACTCAAATTCAGTTGTGATCCCAAGGCACGCTGTAAGCTTTTCCAAAATCTGGAAGTGAACCTTGGGTCCCTATCTGAAACAATGCTCACTGGCACTCCATGTAAACGCACTATGTTGTCCATGTAAAGTTGTGCTAGTTTGGCCATGGAGAACTTGGTCTTGATAGGAATAAAATGAGCAGTCTTGGTAAGCGATCCACAATCACCCATATCGCATCCATTCCCTTAGGTGTACTTGGTAGTCCGGTGACGAAGTCCATTGTAATCCTTTCCCACTTCCATTCTGGTACTGGGAGTGGCTGAAGAGTACCATAAGGTCGATGCCTTTCAGCTTTTACTTTCTGGCAGGTAAGACAAGTCGCCACATATAAAGCTATGGTGACTTTCATGCTTGGCCACCAGTAACTTTGTTTGAGGTCTTTGTACATTTTGGTACTTCCTGGTTGAAGTGAGTACTCGGAGCTATGTGCTTCTCTCACTATCTTATCTTGTATATCCAAATCATCGGGTACACACAATCTGTCTCGAAACATCAATGCCCCATCACTGGCTAAAGTAAAATCTAGGTCGTTTATTGTTTGGTCTTGAACCTTAACTCTGATCCGCTGCAATTCAGGATCTAAAGGTTGCTTCATTATCACCTCTTGCCTAATTGTCGGATGCACCTGTAGAGCCGTCAAGGATATAGTCAACCATTTAAGGTTTTCCGGTTGAGGTTCAAGCTCTAAGGTTGCCCCTTCATACAAGAGGGTTTCATCCATTAGCATCGCCTCTTGCACGAGTGGTGAGCTGACGCTAATATGAGAGCACTATCGTGTCTTCCGACTCAATGCATCCGCCACTACATTAGCCTTGCCGGATGATATTGAATATCGCAATATAATCCTTCATGAGTTCAAGCCATCTTCTCTGCCTCATGTTCGATCCTTCGGTGAAGAAGTATTTCGGCTTTTATGATCCGATATCTCACACTTCTCCCCATACAAATAATGTCGCCAGATCTTAAGGGCAAAATGATCGGCTAGTTCCAAGTCGTGAGTGGTGTAATTCTTCTCATACTCCTTTAGTTGTCGGATGCATACGCTTATTACCTTACGTTGCATGAGAACACAACCCAACCCAACTTTGGAAGCATTGGTATAGATCATCATTCCACCTGCCTTCGTGAATAGTCAAGACAGGGCACCAACCTTTCTTTCAATTCTCGAAGCTCTTCTCACATTCTTCCGCCTATAATTTCACACCCTTTTAGTCAACTTGGTCATTGGTGCCGAGATCCGAGCAAAATTTCGATGAAGCGCCGTAATATCCAGCCAAACCCAAGAAGCTTCTAATTTCGGTAACATTCTTGGGGCTTTCCATTCCACATCGCTTTTACTTTAGCAGATCTACCTTGATTCCGCTTTAGACACTACGGCCTGTGAATCCAACTTGTTCGCAATTCACACTTCATCTCTTGGCAAACAACTGTTGATCCTCAATCTCTAGAGCACCATCCTCAAGTGTTGAGTGTGCTCCTCTTCGGTCTTGAGTAGATCAAGATATCGTCAAAAAAAACAATTACCCATTTGTCGAGCACATCCCAAATACTCGATTCATTAGATCCATGAATGTCCGGTGCATTGGTTAACCCGAAGGACAACACTAGGAACTCATAATGACCGTATCGAGTCCTAAATGCTGTTTTGGGTATATCACTGCTCTTTATCTTGAGCTGATAATAGCCGGACCGAAGATCTATCTTTGAAAATACTCTGGCTCCCTGCAACTGATCAAATAAATCATCAATGCGTGGCAATGGATACCGGTTCTTAATGGTTAGCTTATTCAACTCCCGGTAATCTATGCACATACGCAAACTACCATCCTTCTTCTTGACAAACAACACCGGGGCACCCCAAGGTGAAACACTTGGGCGAATAAACCCCTTTTCTAATAATTCCTGCAACTGCATCTGCAATTCCTTCAATTCAGCTGGTGCCATCCTATATGGAGCCTTAGATACTGGAGCTGCTCCAGGAGTCAAGTCTATGGCAAACTCCAACTCTCTATCAGGTGGTAAATGCATCAGATCATCTGGGAAAACATCGGGAAACTCTTTGACCACCTTTACCTCTTCTAGAGGTGTAATCCTTACATCAACATCAAATACCGATGCCAAGTAACCATGGCATCCACCTTCTAGCAATTTTACCGCTTGAAGAGCAGAGACAAGGACCTTCTTCACTCTTTTCATGGATCCTCGCGTATACCAATTCTTTCCTTCGCATCTGTCACCCTTATCAGCTTTTCAGCACAGATCACGTTAGCTTGATGAGCCGACAACCAATCCATACCCAATATAACATCAAAATTCTGCATATTGAACTTAATGAGTTGTGCATCAAAGTTCTTCCCACTAATTTCCACCGGGCACGGCCCATATACTTCCTTCAACTGTGTAACCTTACCAGTAGGCATACTAACAATCATTCCATGGTCTAGAATCCTGGGTGACATCCCAAGTTTCTCTACAAATCTTTTAGATGCGAATGAATGAGTAGCTCTTGAATCGAATAAAACATAGGCTGGTATGCCTGATATGGGTAGGATACCTAGTATAACAATGCATATAATTTCAGCAGGTCATCAATATTAACCATAATGAATTTCTTAATTTAAAATGTACCCTTTTACTTCTCACTAGCCTCACTTCCTCGGCCGATAGAGCATACATCCTTCCTCATGTTGATTTCCCGAGGTAAGGGAGGTCGAGCAGAGGGCTGATTGGGGGGCAAGGCTGGTCGCCCGACAGTCTTCGATAATGCCCATATGAATGGCAATTAAAGCAACGAATCTGAGATGTCGGAACTGGAGCGGGGCCCCTCTGCACTTGACCCATTGCAGATGGAGGTCGAGGTGGCCTTGGAGCCGTAGGTGCCACACTAGTGTTCGGGCGAAAGAGGTAGAACCCGAACCACCAACTGGCCTAGGAGGGTAGCCAGATGGCCTATAGGGCTGCCTATACATAGGCCCAGAACTGTATGATCCGCGGTATGCCTTGGAGGAATTTCCCATATCCGGGAATGGATTTGTTCTCTTCCACAGTCCAGGAGTGAGGGACTGTTCACCCTTTTGCTTATCTTCCATGGTCTTGGCCTCGCATAACTGCCATACTCGGTCAAATCCAAGACCTCAACCCAGACCCAATAGATGCTTTTAGGCCTTTTAGGAAACTTGTCCTTCTCTTTCACTGTCGATATGCCTTGGGGCAAAATGGAACAAACTCTCGAATTGTTGTTGGTACTCAGGGACGTCTTACCTCCTTGAGTTAAGGCCATGAACTCAGCCCTTTCGGTCTCGGTTACGCGGATAATGGTTGTCCAAAAACAACTCCTTGAACTGCTCCCAAGTAGGTTCTGGATGAGCAGCCATCAATATAGGCTTGGAGGCTTGCCACCAAGAATTTGCCTCTTTCTTGAGTTGCAAACCAGCACAAATGAGTTTCTGTGCATCCGTGCACTCAAGCACCTCAAATATCTTCTCTAATTCTTGGATCCACTAATCCGGTTCCAGAGGATCACTCCCCACCTTAGAGAATACAGGTGGTAAGTTCCTCTTGAATGACTCCACTACCCTTGACGTATTACTCGTCGCCGGGAAGTTAGGAGCATAGGCAAGATAGTATGAGTATGGAGGAGGCATCCCATGCTGAGGAACACCGAATGGTGGGATTGGAGGTGTACCCACCACTTGTGGTCCCGTTCCCGACCCTCAAAGTGGTCCTGTGGAGTGAGTACTGTGGAGGTTGACCCATTGAGAAAAGTCCAATCTTGTCGGATAGCGATCATAAATGCTTGCTTGTCAAGCATTTGTTGCTGAAAAGCTTGTTGTGACTGCTGGAATATAGTAGCAACATCTCCCGGTGTGATAACCGATGGAGGGTCCGGGAGTGAAGTCATAGGTGGGTCCCCATGTGCCTCACCCTGACCAAGGCTCTCTGGAGGTAGTGGAGGTGAGGTTTACCCCACAGAGCGGGACCTCCTGGGATTTTGTGGTCGACCGACCGGACGAGGACCCCGCGAGGTACCTCGAGCATTACTACCGGATCTAGTACGTACCATCGTATCCCTGTACCTGGAACACATCACACACCATATTGGTTAAACACCGTAGAATTGATTTCGGCACACAATCATATGTCATTACATGAGGTGTTGTAGTGTATGATAGCCTGTAAATAATCGCAGCTCAATTCCAAGATACAGGGCAAAGGCCCCAACAGATATGTCAATGGTCCCACTTGACCATAGCACATTAATCATAGGAAGAATGTCCATAATGAAAATCAATGAAATCATACTAGGAGGAGAGAAGGGAGAAAGAAAAAAAAAATTTCAAAATTTCCCAACTGTCACAACCGGTGTGCTGCACCGGCGGGTAGGGGCCCACCGGTTGAGCCCGCCGGTCCTAGTGCCTCACACTGGCGGGTGGCACCGGCGGGTAGGAGCCCGCCGGTCATACCCGCCGGTCTTGCCCGTGTAAAAACCTGAGCAGCCCTGCTCTGCTCTTGCTCTTTCCCATCTCCTTTCTCTTCCTTCCTTTCTTCCTTGGGCGATCTTGGAGGTCCCCTGGCGCTTCTACTCATGAGTCTACTCATCCACTCGGCTTAGAGAAGAGTCAACTCACCCTCATTCA
The DNA here is from genome assembly GCA_022985045.1 of Macadamia tetraphylla. Classification (NCBI taxonomy): domain Eukaryota; kingdom Viridiplantae; phylum Streptophyta; class Magnoliopsida; order Proteales; family Proteaceae; genus Macadamia; species Macadamia tetraphylla. The sequence continues at coordinate 24,851,431 of CM040962.1, read as the reverse complement.
AGTAAGTTCCTCCTTCTTCCTTTTTCAGAATTTCCATTTGGGTAGAATGCATGCATAAGGTTTACTTTCTAGGGTTCCTTTTCATATTTTTCACCATAGAATAGTATTACCATGTGATTGTGATGCTTCTACTGTGGTCATTTGTAGTTTATAGAAATTTCATCTCTCCATTTGGAGAAAACCCTAATTCGTGCCCTAGGTTTCCAAATTTGGGGATTTCTTCAATTCTCACTCTTTTTCTCCAATTGATGACTCCTTTGTGATGCATTCCATTTGATTTACACTAGATATGCTTTAGATTTCATAAATCCTCTATTATGCTTGGAATCCCCATGTATTTCTATGAAAATCCCTCTTTTTGTATTGGTTTCCTTGATTTTCATCCCATACTTGTATTCATGGAACTCCATAGTCTATTTGGGTATGTTCTTACACTTTCATGATCCCGCTACTATGGCATTTCGTTCTAGACCTAGGGTTTCAAGCTTTTACTTCATTGTGAATGAGTTGGTGCATTGAAATCGAATCCTCCGTGTTATTTATGCTCTTTCCTTTTCTGTCATTTTTACTGTTTTGGCATGTTTCTTGTTGTCAACTACCGTGCTTCATGTCATAGGTTTCTATCGTTCCTAGATTGTCGCCGTTCCGTTTTGCTCGAACGGGTTTTGATTTCCCTTTTAATGTCTTGTCATTTTCCTTTCAGTACTAACCCTACTTTCTTTTCTTATTGCCGGATGTCATCACGCACCGCAAGGGACCATCTTCCTCTGGCGTTAGACGAAGACCACCGCTTCTAAGCGGAAGAGTGCGGAGACCAGCTCTTCACTCCTCGCACAAGGAGACCAGATCCCGCGACCCTTCGGACTATGATGAGGAACACTTCCTTAGTGCAGAGGCGAGCCAACCGCCCAACTTCCTAAGGGGTCGTGATGATGGAGAAGACCGTGGTAGTCGAGGACTTCCACAAGGCTAGGCTTCAGGAGAGGTTCTCAGCATTGGGCTGGGACTCTATTCTTCATGTAGATCGACCGTGCTATGAGCAGCTCGTCCGTCGGTTCTATTGTAACCTGGAGGTGTCGTATCCATACGGGGAGTTCACCATCAGCAGCTTGGTGAAGGGGGTGGACATCCAGTTGACGGTGGGCACCTTGGCCAGTATCCTGGGTATATCGGTGGCGGGACACCGATACTATAGTCCCCCCAGGAGTAAGCCTCAGGGACCGTTCATGAGCCTGGCGACACTGGACTTCATCTACGAGACCATCTGCGGCAGCAGTAACCGCTCGGAGTCTGAGACGTCCTTCTACCCTGAGGTTCGTCTATTCGCCCAGTTGGTCCAGTTCAACCTGCTCCCCAGAGGAGGTCATCGGAATCAGGTGGGTTTCATGGCGGCTTTCATCGCTTTCTGCATCTTCACGGCCGCAGAGGGAGGCGGCAAGCACTTGTGCCTCCCCTACATTATTCTCAGGACGATGGAGCACCATACTTCCCACCCAGAGGATGGAGGGTTTCCTTATGGCAGGATCCTCACTAGGATCTTCGAGTTCTTCGGGGTGGATCTGAGCGGTGAGGAGGGGAAGACTCCGGTTGATAGGTTCGACCGGAGAAACCTCCTGAAGATGGGTCTCCAGACCCTCATGGACTCACCTCCGAGATCAGGAGCTCAGAGAGGTAGGGGTAGGAGGGCTGCCCCTATGGAGGATGTCCTCATGGAGGAGGAGTCCAGTGAGGAGGATGAGGACTACGTTCCTCAGGACGAGGAGGAGGATCTGATGGGTGGTGGCATCCCTGAGGAGGCGCCTCAGGAGTCGAGAGGTTCGCCCTAGTTCTTCGCAGGCTGCAGCCTCACCACATGGAGCCCCACCACCTGTGAGTGGTGCCTACGACTTCGAGGGCATGACGTCCTCCATGCGGGCCTTGCAGGATGGCCAAGTTCAGCTGCTTAGGCGGCTGGACGAGATTGTCTTCAGGGAGGAACGCATTATGGAGAGGCAGACCACCTTGGAGGATTCCTTCCTTAGGCTGGGTCAGGACTTGGACACCACGGCCAACGCTATCTTAGTAGATTTTGGCCGGCTTCGGAGGGAGGTACGGCTGGTGAACGCGAGGTTCGATTATTACGATCACCGCCTTAACGTCAACTCCAGGCCTCCGGCGAACGTGGTGATCATCGACGACGATGACGATGACCAGTGAGGGCTTGGCTCCCCCACACCAGTTGTTTACCTATTTTCTCTTTTTTTTTTTATAGACCTTGTTGTATATTTTATTTGTTCTCATTCCTTGTATCTGTATTGTAACTGGTTTCATTTATGGAATGACATAATTTTGGATAGTGAATTTTGTGGTGAATTCATATGTGGAGTACTTGTGTGGTTTGGTTGTGGTGTATTTTGCTATATGTGATCTTTGTTATATTATATTATCTGTTGTTTATCAGGTATTTGTGTAAAATTTTTGGAAATCTCATTTTACGTTATGTCTTGAAATTTCTAAATAGTACTCTATAGGTTACATCACCAACCTAATCCCTTTTATCTATACTCACGCATGCCATGAATGCAATATATAATGCAATCCCTTTTTATACTTTCTTTCTTTAGCTTTTAATCTTTAAAGCTTTTATATTGACCCAACCCCAATTCCCTATTATAGAGTCTATGGGATTCTAATGGTATGCTGTGAGTGGAGCAGAGCATCACGCTCTGATACCACCGTTTGTCACACCCCGTTCACACTGAACCGGAGCGGTGACCGAGTTAACACCGGTTAACCCAAACCTGCCAGGATCATCAGATTCCACCATAGCATACGCACAACTAACATAAGTTCATCAGATCAGCGGAAGACTAAGTTTTACCTGTGAATAAATCCCATATACTTGATACCCGAATTGCGATACAATAATTATATACATGTGGGCCCGAAGGCATGATAATTACACAATAAAAGTACAATTCATATATCAAGTATATACAAGAAATCATCAAAACAATCAGAGTACACGCTAGTCGGTATCAAGGCTGGAGCTCAGCTCGGCATCAAGGGTTGTGCCCAGCTCGGCATCACATAGAAGAGCTCAGCTCGGCCTCAGAAGTGGAGCTCAACACGGCCTCAAAGGTGGAGCTCAGCTGCCTCGAATCTGCGTCTCAAGAAGATCACCTGCGACGAAAGGCGCCGTGCTCTAACTCCTCAGGGGTCCACCAGTCCTCTTCAGGAAACTCGACTGTGGGACCCACCCCATGCTCCTCAGATGTATGACCTGCAAAATCATCTAAAAAGAAAGGGTGCACCGTGGATGAGCTCACTAGCTCAGAAGTAGAAAGATGGACCACACACAATCCACACATCACAACACATCATATGCACTACATGCCATGCTATACATTTTAAATTACATCCACCTAAGCAACATTACTAAGTCCTTGGTTTAGTGCTACTACAACCACAAGGCGCTGATACTCCGTGCCGACCGCGAACTCCCTCCATGATCACGCCCATAGGGCTATCAGAGAAGGCCCACCGTGAGTACTGAAAGTAAAGACAATGCGCCCACCGCTCTCAAGAAATGTAAATGACGAAAATAAAGGTGCCGACTCAAAGAATTTAAAAGCAGACGATTGGCCCTCTTGAATGTACCACGGGTTACCGATCGTCCTACATGACCCATCGGGCGTAATGCCTAACCGCCACTAAGTCCGACAACCGCGAACCCTGCTTCCCCAAATGATAACCCAACACCTTAACCCTGTTGGGAAGGGTCAGTAACGGATGGTGAGAATCCTAATACCGCATGCTCCTATATGACAACAAGACGACTACATAGTGCCTCCGTGTCCCATTCCACGGCCACCCATGCATTCGCTTCCAAGCCAACACGTATCTAGTCTATCAATGCATCATGCACAATGATGTCCACAATCAACATATAAACATCTCATTCAATTGGCAATTGAAAAATAAACATAGCAATATGCACATCAATATGTGGAATGACTAGACTACATAGCATATTCATGATGGCATGACTAGACTAGATATATTTAAATGAATGCCAAACAATGCCTTGAAACAAGGCCAAACGTCCTTCCCCACTTACCAGAAGGCGACGAGATTCCTGTCGTACGGTGAGATCCGCTAGAATCGGGTCGGATTTGGTAAACCTAACATAATTGAGCGAGGTTAGTACTTCACCATTTTAGGATCAAAATTAATGAACCATGTCAAAATCGTGTTTAGAACGTCAAAGAAGGTTACACGTCCGATTTGGGTCCAATCGGACGTAAGGATCACCCTCGGGCCACACGGTGGGTCGAGGGGTCTGTCTGCCCACCGTCCTACCGGGTTGTACCCGCCGGTCCTACCCACCGGTTGGGCCAGAAGGCCCCTGCCCTCTGAGGTGGGTGCCACAGGCGGGTAGGGGCCCACTGGTTGTACCCACCGGTGCTACCCACCGGTCTTGGCGGAAAAGACACTGTTTCTTCCCCATTTTCTCCATTCTTTGGGGAATCAAATGGGGCTTTTCCCCACCCATTCTTCACACCTTCAAGGTCCTATAGGATGGTTCTAACCTAGATCTAGTTTAGATTCAAGTGAGGGAAAACCATCTTATCTTCTTTGCTCAAGAACGACTTCAAACCCTCCAAATCACTTCAAACCCACAATGTTCCTTCCACCTTGTCAATATCTCTTCAAATCCTTCAAGATCAACACATAAATCATCTATTAAACCTTAGATTCATCATTTCAAAGGGGATTTACAAGATCTCAAGAAACCATACTCGAATCAAGGGTTTAAAGCTTGGATATGGTGAATGTTCACAAACCCAACTTTGCTTACCTCTAACGTAGATCTAGAGTTGAAGATCACTCTCCCAGACCGAATGGGAAGATCGAGCTTGGCAGCTGAAATCCCTCTTTCTTCCTCTTCCTTCTCTTCCTTTCTTCTTCCTTTTCTTTTCTCTCTCCTCTTTACTTTTCTCACCAACGACGGGGTAATAAATGGAAAGAAGAGAAAATCATAAAGCTTTATATATAATTCCTAATAAGTGAACAAGGCACATGGATGGGTCACTGTGGGTGGGTGTACCCACCGCCCTACCCACCGAGGGCCAAAACTTGATTTGATCGGGTTCGGCCTCGGCGAACCCCACCCTGCATACGATGTAGCATACGATATACCTTAAAATACGGATATAATACATGTTTTATCCGTACATGGCCTTATGGTAGGTGCATGTACACGGCTTGGGCACTCCCGTCTCTTCTGGCACTGGCTCGGTCTTGTCGGGTCAGCCGGTGTTTAAGGTCACCCGTGCCATCATAGCCCATAAGGAACCCGCTCTAATTTCCTCTGGCTCGGTTCCTGCATGGTTAAACCGGTTCAACCGTGAAATCAGACCGGGTTTAAGAAGCGGGGTATTACACTTATATCTGGTCCAACACTATAAAACAAGGGTCTCTTATTTTTCAAAAGAAAGTCACATCTCAAGACACAGGCTTGTTTCTTTCTTCTCAATAGGGTTTTTATACGTTCAAAATGGGTACCTTAATCAAAACTTTTATTTTCATACAACAAACAACCGAATGGTATGATCATTAGCCAAAAGCCAAAGTAGGACTTCATCCTTAGCAAGCTCAAAAATAAAAAGAAAAACAAAAAAAACAAAGTGAAAAAAGCTGAAACTAGTTTCCCTCCCCCACACTTAAGTCATGCAATGTCCTAAATGCATAGAAAGAATTAAAAGCGAAGACAATGCGAGGGGGTCATACCTGATTAAAAGTTAGTCATTAGTGTAAAGAGGTTCATGGAGATCTATGACCTCTTCACTACTAATAGTAAGAAACTCGAGGAACTGTTTCAAACGCTGATCATTAACCCCCACACTTAAGTCATGCAATGTCCTCAATGCATAGAAAGAATTAAAAGCGAAAACAATGCGAGGGGGTCATACCTGATTAAAAGTTAGTCATTAATGTAAAGAGGTTCATGGAGATCTATGACCTCTTCACTACTAATAGTAAGAAACTCGAGGAACTGTTTCAAACGCTGACCATTAACCTTCAAAACTACCCCTGTTCCTGGATTCAGAATCTCCACAGTCCCATGGGGATATACATTATGGACAATAAATGGTTCATCTCATTGGGATCTAAGCTTACCAGAGAAAAGATGCAATCAAGAGTTGTACAATAAGACCTTATCACCAATTGTAAAAGATTTACCCAGAATGTGCTTATCATTGAAAGCTTTAGTATTTTCCTTGTAAATCCCAGAACTTTCATAGGCTTCATTCTTAAGTTCCTCCAACTCATATTGTTGGAGCCTACGATGAATTCCTGCATCAGACAAATCAAAGTTGAGCTTCTTAATGGTCTAAAAGGCCTTATGTTCTAACTCAACTGGTAAGTGACATGCTTTCCCATACACCAAACAGTAGGGAGACTGACCAAAGTCGGTCTTGAATGCAGTCTGATAAGTCCACAAGGCATCAATGAGCCTAAGGGACCAATCCTTACGGTTAGAATTAACAGTTTTCTCCAAGATTTGTTTGATCTGCCTATTAGACACCTCCACTTGGCCACTAGTTTGGGGGTGATAAGGGGTAGATAACTTATGGGTGATCCCATAATTTTTCATTAAGGCCTCAAAAGGCCGATAACAAAAATGAGTACCCCTATCACTAATTATTGCACATGGTGTACCAAAACTGAAAAAAATGTTCTCTTTGAGAAACTGGAACACCACTTTGTGGTGATTAGATTTACAAAGTATGACCTCTATTCATTTAGAAATGTAATCAACAGCCAAAAGTATGTATAAATTCCCAAAGGAATTAGGGAATGGTCCCATGAAATCGATGCCCCATACATCAAAGATCTCAACTACCAAAATAAGGTTGAGGGGCATCATGTTCCTCTTATTGATATGCCCAAAAGACTTGTAGGCGAGACAAGCTTTACAAAAATCAAAAGCATCTCTAAAAAGAATGGGTCAATAAAATTCACATTGGAGAACCTTTGCGGCAGTATTTTTAGATCCAAAGTGTCCACCACATGCATAATCATGGAAAAAATAGAGAATAGAATGTTGCTCATAATCAGGAACACATCGTCGGATAATCTGATCTGGACATATTTTTAACCAATAAAGATCATCCCAGAAAAAGTGCTTGACTTGGGAATGAAACCTATACCTATCTTGGGTGGACTAGTGATCCGAAGTCACACCTGAAACTAAGAAGTTGATAATGTCAAAAAACTATGATTCACTGGACACTGTAAATAACTGTTCATCTGAAAAGTTCTCGTTGACTGGAGAATCGACAGTCAAGGAATTGGGAAGTCGGGATAAATGGTCTGCAACTAGGTTTTCAACTCCTTTCTTATCCCTAATTTCTAAATCAAACTCTTGCAAAAGTAAAACCCACCTAATGAGACGGGCTTTGGCATCCTTCTTCTGAACTAGGTATCTAAGAGTAGAATGATCAGTATACACCACCACATATGAATCAACTAAGTAAGACTAAAACTTTTCTAATGCAAACACAACAACTAAATTTTTTTTTCTAGTGGTTGTATAATTGAGTTGTGCATCATTTAAGGTCCTACTAGCATAGTAAATGACAGTGGGTAACTTATTAATCTTTTAACCCAAAACCTCTCCTATAGTAAAATCTGAAGCATCACACATCAGTTTAAAAGGGTCAGTCCAAACAGGTGGTTGAACAATGGGTGCATTGGTTAACTCCTTCTTAAGTTGTTTGAAGGATTCTAGGCACTCTTTAGAAAACTCAAAAGTTTGATCTTTGGCAAGTAATGAAGTGAGAGGTCGGGCTAACTGACTAAAGTTCTTAACAAACCTTCTATAGAAGCCCGCATGCCCTAGAAAAGACCAGACGTCCTTAACAGATTGAGGAGGTGGTAAATTATCAATTAAATCCACTTTCGCTCCATCTACCTTAATTCCCTCCTTCGATATTACATGGACTAAAAAATACCAGATTTAATTATAAAATGACATTTCTCCCAATTCAAAACCAAATTCTTAGATATGCACCTTTTCAAAACTAGGAAAAGATGATGAAGACATTAAGAATAGGCATTCTCATGAATTGAAAAGTCATCCATAAATACTTCTAAGAATTTTTTGACCATATTAGAAAAGATGTTCATCATGCATCGTTGGAACGTAGCAGGGGCATTGCAAAGCCCAAAGGGCATACGTCTATAAGCAAATGTTCCATATGAATATGTAAAAGTGGTCTTATGTTGGTCCTCTAATGCAATTGGGATCTGGTTATAACCGGAATTTCATTAAAAAAACAATAGTATTCATGTCCAACTAACCTCTCTAACATCTGGTCAATGAATGGCAATGGGAAGTGATCCTTCCAGGTTACCACATTAAGTTTTCTATAGTCTATGCACGCTTTCCACCCTGATTGGACACAGGTTGGAATTAATTCATTATTGGCATTGGGAACTACAGTCACCCTAGACTTCTTAGGCACTATGTGAACTGGGCTTACCCATTGGCTGTCAGAAATAAGATAAATTATTCCATGATCCAAGCACTTTAGGATCTCTTTCTTAATGGCTTCCATCATCACTGGGTTAGCTCTTCTTTGGAGTTTCGTGGATGGTTTGGAATCGTCCATAAGATGTATATGATGTTGCACAATAGAAGGGCTTATACCCTTGATATCAGTCATGGTCCAACCTAGGGCTTCCTTATTATCTTTTAACACTTTAAGTAACTCCTCTTCCTATCTGGAAGTCAAATTTAAAGAAATTATTACAGGAAGAGTCTGGTCAGGCCCTAGGAAAGCATACCTCAAATTAGATGGCAACTCCTTAAGATCTAGCTTAGGGGCTCAACTATGGAAGGTTTGGGAATGGAATTAGAAAGGGGTCCTAAGGGCTCCACAGGTGTGTGAAGACTCAAGACTTCAGAAAAGAAATTTTCATTATCATCATCCATACACTCTTGGAATTCTGAATCAAAATCAATCTCAAAGTTGATAATTAATTCATCAGAAAAATCCAGAAAATCCTCAAGCATACTGATCTCTTCTTCCATATGTGGTTGCGTGCCTATCCTAAACATGTTAAACTCAATAGTTTGATTACCAAAAGATAACCTTAGGAAACTATTCTGGCAATTGATTAATGCATTACTGGTGCCAAGAATGGTCTTCCTAGAATTATTGGGATCTCATCCTTGGTTGAGAAGGGTTTGGTATCTAATACAATGAAATCAACAGGAAAAATAAATTCCCCCACCTTTAGTAAGACATCCTCAACCATCCCTTTAGGAATCTTAAGACCACCCGGCAACCAAGAGTAGTTCCGGGCTTTCAATTCTCCCAATCTTAGTTGCTTATACACATGGTAAGGTAAAAGATTCACACCTGGGCCAAAGTCAAGTAAGGCATACTCAATGTAGGTGTTGCCTATGACACAAGATATGGTAGGGCTCCCTGGATCCTTATACTTGGCTATTATAGGCTGAGTAATTATGGAACTAATGTTACCTGCCAAGAACGCTTTTTTGGGCACACTAGTGATACATTTGTGAGTACACAAATCTTTCAGTACCTTTACATAGGAGGGGATCTGGGATATGACATCCAAAAGAGGGATGTTCACTTCTACCTTTTTGAAGACTTCTACCTTTTTGAAAACTTCTAAAATTTTATCTATAGAAGTAATCTTCTTTTTTGTTTACCAAGTGATTAGAAAATGGGACAGGAGGAACATAAGGACTGTTAGGAAATTGTCCTTTTTCAGAAGAATCATTTTTGGTTTCCTCAACCAAATCATCTTTAATTTCAAAAGAATCTTTAGGTTCATCAGACGAACCTGGAATAAGAGGCACACTTGTGTCCTCAACTGAAGGAGAGTTAACAGGAGTAATAGATGGGGAAGATTTAGGAACACTGTGTTGGTACTCTCTATCACTCCTAAGGGCATAAACAACATTACATTGGTTAGAGGGCCCTTGTTGGGTCTGACTTTGTACTATATTCAGTGGTGCATTAGTTGGTGCTTGTGAACTAACAAGCTAATGATGCCTAAGGTTAGGCTCTGGTTGACTGGGTAAAGTTTCTTTCTCCCTCTCACGTATAATTGAGATAACTTGGGTGAGCTCTCTCATAAGATTTTGATGGCTTGTCATGAGGAAGGTCATATTTTTTTTCCAAATCACTTTATTCTACTTGCCTCTCCAGTGTTGGTAAACCCAGGGGGTTGCTGATAAGATGATAGGAGATGGGCCCTAGAAAAACTAGCCTGAGGTCCTACATTTGACCTAGGAAAAGTATTTTAGAAAAAATATTATTGTGCAAAGGGAGGCCTTTGGGGTCCAGGTTGACCTTAATTATGAAAATTAGAAGGCCCTGCTTAGTTGCCCTGATTTCAAGAGAAATTTGGGTGATTTCTCCATCCTGGATTCTAGGTGTTATTATATAGATTATTTTGGTATAAGACATTAACACTATCATTAGAACTGCCCTCAGAGGTGTTGGGACATTCTTCTATGATATGTCTAGGAGACTGGCACCAAGCACAAATCTTAACCAAATTGATTGATGATGGCTCTCTAGGAACAGTAGCCTCAATCCTCTTGATTACGCTATTCAAATGGGCTTCCTTGGCTACTATCCCATCCACAAAATATCTTTTTCCTCCTATGGTTCTTTCACTCTCTTGGGTTGAGTCCCACTCACGGGTTTTGTCAGCTAAGTCAAGTAAGAATTCTCATGCCTTTCCTTCATCTGTAAAGAATGTGAATCCCTCAGGGCACATAGACTCTATCATTTGTTTAGTTGGATAATCAATATCCTCATAAATTATTTGACATAAATGTCATAAGTCTAGGCCATGGTGAGGGCATTCTTGGAGTAAATCTTTGAATCTCTCCATAAGTTTAGAAAAGGACTCACTAGGCTTCTGCCTAACCTGAAGGATATCACTTCTAAGCTTATTGGTCTTATGAGTTGGGAAAAAAATTCTTAAGGAAGACAACTGTGAACTGTTCCCATGAGGTTATGGAATTTGTGGGTAAACCATACAACCACTTCTTAGCTTAATCTTTTAATGCAAAAGTGATAAACCTAAGCTTAACAGCATCATCAGAAAGCTGTTGGATCTTAATTAGAACACATACCTCTTCAAATTTCCTTAGAAATAGGTATGCATCCTCATAGGTCAACCCCTAGAAGTGGGGCAACATAGTGATATATTGAGATTTGAGTTCAAAATTATTGCCCTAGGCTTGTGGTAGAACTATGCAAGAAGGTTGGGCTGTTCTAGTAGGGTAGAATCTATCTTTTAGAGATTTAGGTGAAGGGTTTTGATGTTGGTCTCCTATATTAAAAGGTTTCAAAGAGAGCAAATGTATAGGGCCACTACTAGTTAGATCTTTTATTTCTAACTGATTCTTAGTATTACGTATCCACCTAACACTCATGCAACACAAAACTACCCACAACTAGAGTAAGACAAGCACAAAGGAATGGATAGCAAAACTTTTTTTTATGATTTTTTTGATTTTTTTATGATTTGTTTTTTGCTTTTTGGGAGCTTATCGGCAGGGATCCAGGGTTGCTCATGTCAATTCCTGAGCTACTGCTACAGGGTAAAACCTATCTTTATCATACTGTGAGGCATGGCGACCTCCACCGATACAACTATTATTGCAAGTTGTTCTTCTCAGGAATTCAATAAAAGAAAAGGAAAAACAAAAAAAAAGCAAGCAAAGCACTCCGATTTACCAAAAAAAGTGAAAAATAACAACATGGAACTGTCTCCCCGGCAATGGCACCAAAAACTTGTTTGAGATTTTAAAATGTAACCGCAAGCGTACGGATCAGTGTAGCTATGGGTCGAACACAGGGAGAGCAGCCACTTTATTTATTTATTTATTTATTTCTTTTAATAATACGAAAGTGAACCGATTAATGGTTGTGATCTAATTCTAATTACTGTCCTAAACATATATATCTAAAATAACGTCCTAAACATTCATCATCTAAAATTTTAAATATGCAAGCCACACAATTAAAATTTAATAAATAAATAGCTAAAAATAAACACCCCACGTAATTAAAAAGAAACGAAGAAAAAAAGTGTTGGAATGAAAATAAAATAAAAGAAAAGGGATAAAGCTAGAGAAAGACTCACAAGTAGGTTTCTCTACTTAGCCCGAGGGATGCATCATAATATGAGCTTCCCTACTCGACCAGAGAGTCACTTTTACAAGGGTTACTCTACTTTGCTTTAGGGAAAGGAAGACAATTAAAATAAAAACAATAAAATGATGGTTCTATGGCTAGGAGGGGCAAAGCCAGCGCATACACTAGCCATGAACCTTGGGGGAAAGGGATAGCAATAATGTAACGATTGAAATTAAAATCCTAAATTAAGAAAGAAAGGGTAGTCAGAAGAGGGAATGAGAGGGGGGAGAGAAGACTACTGAAAGAGCCTACTTACTTGAACTTCAACCCTTGAACTGAAAACTTGATCGATTTGAGATACTACCAATATTAAAAACCAGATCTGGAATAAACCAAATCTGAAATTTCTAGTACTAGGGAAAACAAATCTGAAAAAAAAAATTGCACTTGAAAAACATGCTTCATAGCTTGTTCTTATCACCTAGAACTAAGCCTAGAACTAGAACTTGAAAATAACAACTTCAATTGTTTAAACGATAAAAATAAAAGATTGAATCAAAAACAAAAGTACTTGCATTAATTGAATAAAAAGAACTTACAAAAGTGTTTAAAGCATAAACCTAGAACTAGAGCTAGAGAAAGAAAACTAGAGAAAGAGATAGAGCAACTAAGAAAAAACCCGAAGAAGAATGAAGTGCCTCCTCCCCTTGTGTTAATTCTATTATATAGAGAATGGGGGAGGGAAGCTAACGAGTTTAGCTTCTAAAAAAAAAGGATTTTTTTTTATCTTGTTGATGAAGTGGAGGAGAGAGAAGAGAGAAAACATATGGAGAGAGATCTCCCACGATTTTTCTTGCTTGGATTTGGACAATATTCTATTTTAATGGGAAATTCCATCCATGCCCTTGTCTTTTTTTTTTTTTCCTATTTTTTCTCTTTATTTTCTCTCTCTCTTCTTCAAACTTGCGTACAACCATCTTGGCCAACCTCCTTTAAGTCATGAGTAGGAGAGAGAAAATCTTCTAAAAAAAACCTCAATAAAATGGCAACTAAGAGGTTCAAACTTGAAACCTCCTAATAAGGAAGGGATTTTGTACATCACAACTCACCAACTACGCTAGGTAGTTGTTGTTACTAAAAATGAATCTTCAATCACTTAAGGATGTGGCCCATCAATCCTTGTTGGCATTTAGAATATTCCTTATACCATTGGGACAACTGCAGATGAGCTGGTTCTACATCTCGGTTCAGTTCTGATCCATTATTCTTTTTATGGCCCAAAAAGAATAATCACTTGTATAGTTGACCAAACGAATGTGTAGTTGCAATTGAATACATCTATCTTGCTCAGAATTTCATCCTCTTCATAACCATGAAAAGAAATAGGACATCTTTATGTATAAAATTGGAGATATAGCGTCCGATAGTCCTTAAGACATTGAAAATATAAAATCTGCAAAAAGAGAGTAAAACCCAAGGTAGCTCTATTCTAAATATTTAAAATATATGTTTTACTACACTAGATTTCACACATAAATGTGTTTATTAGTTATCATCACAATCTCGACAATAGGTGGCATGTCATGTGGGCCATTCGGTCACTCCCTCACTCTCCATCTGAGTCGGAGAGTGATATCACTCTCCTAACTCGGTGTAGCAGGTCATCGTCAGGTCAACTTTGGTAGGATTTCGGTTTAACCCAAAAGAATCAATTGAGTTGGGAGGATTGACTTAGTTTGAGCCATCCAAAGCTTAGTTAAGATAAGCCATTGACCAGACCCGACCCATGACCCAACAGCCTGGATGACTAACCCAATCAAAGGTTGACCATTGAATTTTAATCTGACCTGATGACCTATTTTTTTGACCTGAAAACGCAGAATTCTAACTTGATGGAGATGACCCATCCAGTTGAATCGTTTTGGTTCGGTTCGGTCTAATTTGATTCGGGTTGGTTAAAAAAAAAATTTCCTGTCAGCATTCTTAAAACTAGTTGTGCAGGCTCGTATGTATGAATTTTTTTATGCGATTTTTTATGTTGTATTCATTTTTCTATGATCTTTAATTTGATATACAATATGATTATGTTTGGTAATCATAAGGACCTAATTTTGGGGAAATTTGCATATGTGGACACATTTGATCTATTATGTTAAACCATTGTTAAATCAGTGAATTTGATCAAAACCTTTATGTGTAATTTTTTTGATTAATTATGTTTTTTGACTACGCTTGTATATTGTGTAATGAACCTAATACACAAATTTAAATTGCTAAGTGTGATTGCATGCTATTGTAGTGGAACGGATGGAATCCCAAAGTGGTATCCAACGCTATTGAAATTTGGGATCGCAACTCAAAGGTTTTGTCTACTTTTCAAAAAAGGGAGAAATGATTTGTAGGAAATTAGATGATGCTCATAAAGGCGACATTATCAAAGATAAACATAAATGCAAGTATACTATAGGTAGACCTTAGCCTAGAAGTCGCTATTCACCCAAAGATTGTGGTAATTTTCGAATTTTGAAGAGCTCCCATGGTCCTTGCAGTTTTTTAGTGGACCAATGCATTCCAGACCCAAAGGTTAGGAATGTAGTTGTGGTTGACATTATGGTTTTGTTTAATGGTTAGCATTGTAGTATTACTTTTAATTTCTGTGATATTACATGCTTAGGATATATGCATGCCTTAATTTTATGTTGAATAGATAATTTTTATTGGAGTTGAACCATTAAACTGGATGTCTTTAAAACTATGTAGGTCTATATGTTCCTCAAAGAGCTAGATCTATGTACTAGGAAAACCAAACGTTACCAAACCAAAAGTTTGGTATTATGCTTTTAATACAAAGAGTTTACCCTAAAAAGGTTTTGATCGATTGATCAGTGGGAATAGGGTGGATGATCATTCCATGGGTATGACCATGTGTTGTAGGTTTATTTCGTGTTAAATAAACATGAGCATCACTTTGTCCCTTGATCTGCCAAACAAACATGAGCATCAAAACACCTTTCTTAATAGTGGCAAGTACCAATCCACCGCTCTTTTATCTCCACTCATCTTGTTCTCTTATACGTTAAATCACTCTGTGATAAAGAGTTGTTTCTCTCTTCAAGTAACTGCAGTTGATAGAAAGCAGAGCAGAAATTTTGGTGCAATACTACACTATCAAAATGAATTTCAGTGTCACTGGCAGAAGCTATATAACTGTTCAGATGTATTTGGCAAGTTCTCTTGCTTGTTGAGCTCTTATATAGCTAAGAAATCTTGGTGCTCACGCTAGGCATGATCAAGTTTTCCTTTTGACCTTGGTCTATCGCTGACTTCATCCTTTTCTACTCCTCAGGCAGTAAACCTATAATGGTAGCTTCTTGAAACCGTCAAAAAACATGTAACAAAAACCCATGTTTGCAAACTCGTCTTAGTATTATTAACTTTGTTGATGTTTTGTTTTCTCTTTTTAAATTTTAAATTTTCTCTTCTCATACTGCATAAAAAATAATCTTGAGATGAAACTCTTTGCATCATATGCTTGATTTCCAGATATAAGAGATACGCAGCTAGTGAAAAATAAAACATCCATTTTCCAAGATTATCAAGGCAGATGGCAAGGTAATGTTAATCTTCCTACACACAATG